>MVGT01000437.1:4398662-4426632 GCA_002174775.1 Macleaya cordata | reverse complement strand
CTACAACTGTGGTAGTGGTAGTTTGCATGGACAAACAGGGCCATAGGTATTCTAAGGGCAAGTGCCATGGAAAACCCTTATTTAGGTTGGGTAGAGGTTTAAGGGTTTTGGGGAGGGCAAGTGCCATAGAAAATTAGGGACCCACGACACATTTAGTGCCATATCTGTGCCGTGATATGCATTTATTTTTTCCATCTATATCTCTTGGGCTTATCCGGTCTTTGCTTTGTCTTTGAACAACGACTATGTGGAATTAGACAGTTAGGCAGAGATTGTGCCTCACAGCACAATTTTTGCCTCCTCCCTCAAACTCCTTACTCCTCCCCAAATCTAGGACCGGAGGGAGGGGTTTAGATGTTTGGGGTGCCCATGGTACTTGCCTTAACCTCAAAAAATACTTTTTTTGCTTGTTTAAGGTGTCCATATCACTTGCTCTAACTAGCAGAAGAATACCATACCAAGCAGCTGATTTATCAATTTGACCGGGAATAACTGCGGATGCGAATTTTCCCTGGGCCAAAGCATTTGTTTCCTGCTTTGTAAATGTCATGCATGCCTGGGATTGGATGGATGTGGATGGGGTTATGATGATGGTGTAAACTGACATTGTGATGGTTCTTAAAAACGGTGTTAAAGTTAAACTAAGTGCTGTATTTTGTGCACCCACTTTACAGGGGGGTGCACATTGCTAATGCTACCTCCATTCAATTTCAGCCGTCAGATGTTGATGATCAAAACACCCACAATGACACCGGACGACTGAATGATGTGGTATATTCCCTCCCAAATACTTGTGCTCCTTTTGCCCAAATTTAAATAAGATATTTTTTTTATTTTTTTCTTAATTAGAACTTTTTTTGGCCATTCAATCTGTCTTTGTTTGTTGAGGTATACATCCTTTGTTTGTTAAATCAGGGATTTCTCTAAACCACATCCTTTGTTTGTTTGTTTGTTTTTTTTTTTAATATTATACATCCAAAACACCATCCATGCTCTTTGAAAGCCCTCTTCTCGGAGGATCCACAACAATAATAAAGCCTTTTTAAGAAAAACCTGAATCAGTAGAAGATACCCCATCAAGTATCTACAAGAGCCTGATGTAGCGTGAGTACCTTCAGGAATCACATGTTGTGCGTATGTATGTATGTATGCCTGAATCAGCCAGATAGCTAAGAGAGAGAGAGAGAGAGAGAGAGAGAGAGAGAGAGAGAGAGGTCTAACAAAAGAAGGTTACTACAGCAAGTAAATTGGAAGTAAGAAATGAAAGAAAAAGATCAATTTATAGCCGAAACAAACAAAAAGAAGAGGGCATTTTTAGATACAAGGGCCCAAACTCACATGTAAAAAAAAAAAAAAAAAAAAAAAAAGGAAGAAGAAGAAGAAAGAACATCACTATATCCGTTTGTCAAAACACCCAAATTGTGAGAAGGTGGTGGGAGATCTACCGGTAACCCAGTCTGACGCAAAATTTGATAGTCGGGTACCCCTGCATATGTGCAATCAACATGTATATACTCGCTAACCATCCCCATGAGAATAAATTCTAATGATCCATCTGTAGTCTTTGTCGGGGGGTAGATTGAACACGAAAATCCAATCATTCACAAACTCAAAAAAAAAAAGAGTGCGGAAATTCTATCACCTTGCTCTGAAGATTGAGCTTTATCATCAGTTTATCATTCCTCTGCTGCTTTGGTCTCTCTCAGATCCACTTCCACTATTGCCGCCATTGAATCGCTTATCACTGTCCCCCCTTCTGGTACGAGGTGGAGTGCCTGGGGCCATGCGGGAATTCTGGACCGACTCTGTTTGAGGATTATGTGCTTGTGAAGCAAGGTAAGTCAATGCTGTAACCACGTCTGCTATAAGGGGTCGCATGGTGGGCTGCTCCTGAACACACATTGCCGCAACAGCAAGTGCTTGATATAGCCCCCTCACAGGATACTGGCCCTGGAGTGCCGGGTCAGCCATCTGTGGGAATTTTCTCCGGTCTTTAAACAATGGGCGTGCCTGCAATCAAAAGACCAAAAGCTCTTATGTTAAGAACAATTTCCTTTTGCAACGAAAATTTGTTTCTCTTGTATTAGTATTAGTATAGCTTGTCCTGTTCAAGGAGGGGAAAATTGTATTTTTTTTTTCCTTTTTCTTCTTCTTCTTCTGGGATTAACATAAGAGTCAAGAAAGAAGCAGCTAATAGAAAAAAAGAGTTTTATAAGAGAAGATAAACATAAACATAAAAAAAAGAAAAATTAAAATGATTCACAAGTTGGATTTACAAACATGAAGCATATGCTTATCCAACTCGACTAAACTTCAATATTTAATCAGCCTGGACGTTGAAGATGGATGTTCATCAGCAAACACACAATTGACAGTACTGACTGAAGCAAAAGGCTTCAAAACTAGAGCAGGTAACTCGAATCTATTTTACTCGCTGAAAGGGAAAAGCAAGAATATGTAGTGATGCAGGTAAAGAGGTTGTGCTTAGCACGTACTCTGTACATGTGACCCCCTGAATCATCAATCTGAACCATTCAGTCAGTTGGTTACCCTCTTGGACACACTAACACACCAAAGCCCAAATATGCCAATCAAAGAATCCTCCTCAGAGTAGATCCATCTCCTGATCATTACCTAAAAGGCTAAAATTTTAGCTTTTCCCCAATTATCAAGATTACACCCATCAATGCAAGTTTAGGATTGTGGATGACAAAAATTAAATGAGGTAACCCACATAAGTGGCCCATGTATTATGTAATGGAGAATATATTTCAGCAAAATGAGAAGTAAAATAGGAAGATAGCTCTTACCCATGCAACCAGATTCTGCTCTTTCGCAGCTTTTGAATTGTCAATTGCTTTTCGCCCTGTAATAATTTCCAACAGAACAACCCCAAAGCTATAAACATCTGATTTTAATGTCAGTTGACCAGTCATTGCATACTCCGGTGCGCAATAGCCGTATGTGCCCATCACCCTAGTTGATACATGGGTGTTATCCCCAACAGGTCCCAGTTTTGCCAAGCCAAAATCAGACAGTTTCGGAGAATACCCCTCCCCAAGCAAGATATTTGAGCATTTCAAATCACGGTATATGACGGGAGGGTTTGCCTTGTCGTGCAAATATTCCAATCCCTTTGCTGCACCAGCTGCTATTTTCATTCTTGTGTTCCAGTCAAGTCGTTTCTTATCAGGTGGAAGATCTGTTCAGAAAAGAATATGAGATGAAGAACCCTACTACAGTGTGACAAAAACACAAAGAGTCTAGTAGAGAAAATTATTAAGATTTAAGACAATATAAAAGAAAATTGACAATTCATACCGTGTAGATGGTCTTCGAGGGATCCCAAAGGCATGAACTCATAGACCAAAAGTCTCTGATCACCATCAGCACAATACCCAATTAGATTAACAAGGTTAGGATGGTGAAGTAGACTTAACATCAAAACTTCAACCAGGAATTCCCTATTCCCTTGCAAGCCATCACGATCAAGTTGCTTGATAGCCACAATCTGCACCAAAGACAAAGATTCAGGTTTCACCACATGTTACAACTCCTGTTTCAATTTTTTTTGTTTTTATAAATCCACTAAATTATGATACCAAGTAGATTGGTAAATGATAGACCAGATAGAAAATAAATAACAAAAAAAAAAAAAATGAACCAAGCTAATATCTTTTAACTTTTCTATTCTAACAGTTAATTTATTTACTTTTTATAAACTCGACCCACCTGGTTGGTGCTCTCCAGTCGTCCTTTATAAACTCTACCAAAACCTCCTTCACCCAAAAGACAATCTGCCCTAAAGTTCTTTGTTGCAGCTGCCAATTCACGGAAGGTAAATGTTTGAGCTGCAATATTATTTGATCCTCCATCCTTGGAACCATCCTTGGATCCCTCCTTCACATCCACTGCGGGATTTACTTTCAATTTCTCTAAGAAAAAGAAAATAAGAAAAACACAATTATCATCATTACAAGAAGAAATAAAGACGCCCACATAAAATATACAACAAGGTGAAAAAACTAAAAAAGTTTCTAACTTGATTCTCACAGCAGGAAAATTACAAATACTATAATGATCAAAAGATTGGAAAACAAACAAGAGCGCATAAAGACAAAATGAACACCCAGGGAGGATTTAGCTTGGATTTTTCCAATCATGCAGAACAAACAAAACAGATTGGCATAAGTAGTAACATGCAGTGCTTCCATCACCACAATCTCATCTTACAATACTGTTAAACAACAAAACTTAGTTTTTCTACACCTGCTAAAAAACACTAAAATACGCTTTGTAATTACACTTCCATTCAAAATCATAAGAGGGCATACCGTTTAGAAATTCAGGCTTATATCATCTGGAAAACCAAAAAAAGGATAAGCATGATTCCTGAAACTATGACTTCTGACCAAACCCATGTAGTATAAACTAAATTAGATATAGTGGACCTTCACCCAACATCAAAATTAAGAGATTTAGCTTAGCTAAAATAAGGATAGGTATCGACATATTTAGTAATAACATTAAATAAAATATCATCTAAGCCCTACACTAAACCAGAATTAGAAGCCCTAATTAGAAGGGCGAAACCCTAATTAGAAACCAATCCAGTTTAAATTATCAAAATAAAACCTGAATAAGGGATTAAAGAGAATCATAATTTCTGGAAATCGGAGTTCAAATCCCATGTCTTGAAAAGCCAATAAAGGTAAAAACCAGAATGAGGAATCCAACAGATAAATTGTCCAAAAGAAAAAAAAAAAAAAAATCTTCCCAGAAAACAGAACAAGACGACAAGCCGCTCAAATCAGAAGAAAACAAGAGAAAAACGTAATACAGAATAAAAAAAATGACTAATTCGACTAAAACGAAGTCTGAATTATTTCCTCTCAATTCCCAGAAAGATCGAAACCGGCAATCCAAGCTCTTATTTGAATACCTGAAAGATCATCGAGAAACCCCAATTTCGATGATATAGAAAAAACCCAAATGAGTAAACATGCAAACAAAAATTGTACCCAAAAATCAGGAAAGGGAAAAAAATAGAGTGTAGACATGATTAGATCAAAATGGGTTCTTAAAATTTTCAAAAAAATTGTTAATACCAAATACCTGAGGAAGTAGGTTTGATCTGATCATCTGGCTTCTTCCTTCTTGCTTTTTTGCTTGAATTTCCAGAGCAAGGAAACCAACCCATTGCTTCTACTCTGACCTCTAGAGAGAGAAAAAGAGAGATTTACTGTAACAAATAACAAATAGAGAGAGAGGAGAGAGAGGAGAGAGAGGGGGGAGAGAGAAGAGTTAAAATTCAGAGGAGATGGAACTCTTTTATATAACCTCCTAATTAACTAAAATTAGTACATTTTTTAAAATAGTAAATTGGACCAATATAATAAAGAGACTAAATTACCCTTGTTATTTAAAACTTACATCAGTGAAAGGATAGTCAATCTGGGATTTGTGGAGGGTTTAATTTGTCTGTAATGTTTTTCTGATGTTATTATCGGAGCTTTTGTTTGATAGCGAATTTGTCAAAACCGCGTTTGTCAGGTGAAAGTTTTTATTTGCTTATTTATTCTCAAAAAAAAAAAATCACTCATTATTAGTTCTTAATTTAAAAGTTTTAATATTCAGCTTTTGAATAAATAAAAACTTGATTTAACAAAGAAAAATGACACATTTTAAGTGGAAAACATAATATTGATGATTTTTTCCCTTTTTCAGCATAAAATATATTTGGTGAAAGTTAATAATTCAATAGGATGATCTTTTATGTTGTTCCAAATTAGGTGTAAACTGAGTGTAAAATTAAGTGAACTGTTAAAAGAAAAGTTAATAAAAAAATCCATTTAATAAGCTATTAACTTGTTTTTTTTCCTATATTTTTAGAAACTAAGAAAAAATGTTATATATCATAATCATCATTTTCTCTCCATTCGCCGTAAGTTGATTTTTCTGGATCGTTGATGGTAGCTTTCTTTACCTAATAGTGTCTTTTTACTCTATTTAGTGACGGTGTTATATGGGTTGTTAACTACACCTCTCTTGTGTTCTTTTTTTTTTCTTTAACCCGAGTCCTTGTTCTCGCTTAACTTGGGGACATGCAGTTGTTATGTCTCTTATGTCCTTTTTTTTTCCTAAAAATATCGTAAAGAAAAACACTTATATATAAAAATATGACATACATGTGCATATCAACTACTAATATTAACTAGTGATTTTAAATTTGGTAAGATATCAAGTAGTGATTTGTTCAGTCTTAACACTTATCTCTCCAATCTTAGAAAATTAACTGATAAATGTTTGAAATTTAAGGCTTACGAAACGCATCTCAACAATTAAATGCGTGATTTAATGCTTGTATTTGGGCAAAAGAGATCTTCTTATAACTGGGCTTGGGAGGGACCCATCAACTAAATTCTTCACCATCATCTCTATCTAGCTGTATGAGGTTCCTCCATCGATCATGCCATTTACTACTAGATTTTGTTTTCAGACCAAATTTTTTTTTTTATGGCCGAGATATTTGAACAGGGTCGTATCTGAGCATATGCGGCATAAGCAACCGCATAGGGCCCCTAAATTTTAAGGGCCCCAAAAATTATATGCTCCTTCTATATATACATATGAATATATACTAGCATGAGTTAGTTTATTATCATACTTCTAGTTGTTTTAGAATACTTCTCATTTCTATTTCCTATGATAGAAATTTTTAATTAAGATAAGAGTTTAGCAAGAAACTCAATTGTACTATGTATTCTAATTTGGAATTTTGGGGCCCTATTTTTAGGATTTCGCTTCGGACCCCTAAAATCTCAGATACGGCCCTGTATCTGAAGCTCTTAAAAGAGGTTATTCAATCATGACTTTCATAGACTACTACGAGTAAATTTGGAGAATAAACCTCATAGAACTAGCCAAATAAACTAGTTGAACTCTCGACTTCCAAATTGTTTTTTGACCACTGATTGATCAATCTTGTTGAAGCTTTTATTATGGTTTTGGGGTGGTCATGAATAATGCATATGGAAAATGTGGGAATAAGGAGAAAATATATGATGTTAGTTTTTAGTGTTTCTGAACATCAAAACGATTCTTTTTAAAGATGATCCTTACGTACCATTTCAGGGGTGTACAAAATGTCAACAACAGGTATCAAATACAGATTCATGAATTAAATTGAACCACCAATTTACGCGTGACCAAAATTAAATTCATTTTTCCTGAATCCAAGTACAGAACAGGTGTTTTGAGTTTGATGGTTCAGTCACCCAATTGGTACGTACAATATACATATAAAATGATGAACATTTTTCTAATTTTTATTGGTTAATTGGGATATATTCAAACCTCTCAGAGTAGCAGATTAATTTTTAAGGCAGTGCATTCCTTTCGTTCACAACTACTAAATACATTAGGGAATAAATTTTTGAAGTGATATCAAGAAGAGTTGAACTTGTGACCTCCAAATTATGAGATAAAACCTAAGAACTTTAACCAATTTAAAACAATGAATATGATAAAACAATATCAATTATTTACAAATTAGATTTGTTGTTGTTTCAACCATCGCCTGGTCCAAATGGTTTGGTGGGTACTCTTCAAGTGGGAGGTTTTGGATTCAAAATTTATACGTGTCTTTTGTGGACCATTGTAATTATTGGAGGGCTAGTACAATTGAGGAGCTCTTTATTGTTCGTGTTTTACGTTTGGTGTTTGTAAATTGTCAGTTTAATTACCTCTTTAGACATTACAAAAAAAATTGCCTTTAAAGGTAAAATTCGTAAAAAGTTTCATTTTCAGTGTTGGCGCAAGCTAATAAATATATTCTGAAAAGAAAAAAAAAATTAGCAAGTTAGAAATGTAAGATGTGCTAGCACGACTAAACTAAACACTTCTTTTAATTTTTTTTATAATAAGATCAAATTAATTAATTATGATTAGTTAAATCGAAATTCTAATAGATGTGTTCTTGAAATCTAATAACACATTTTGAAGAATTAACATTATTTGGTAAAGATTAATAAGGATTCCAAAACAGATTGAATTTTTTTTTTTTTGGGGTAGTTAAAAGAGATCGGTCAGTTTAACTCTTCTCCAAAAATATATATGAACCAAACATAGAATATTTCCATGTGATCAAAATTCAAAACCAACATGTTGTAATCAATTTTGAAACTGACATTGATTGAGTATAAGTTCATGTCTCTATATCTTACTTACATTTGGATTAGAAATATTGGTTGCTGTGGTTACACGTAGAGGTGTTTAATTAATTAATTAAACAAAACCTAGGTTCTTATTTAGAAAGTCAGAAGAAGGTGATTAGTACAAGACAATGGTGGTCAGTTAGGGCATCTAAGTTACCAAATTTTTTACTACTACAGATTTTTAGAAGCCATACACGTAGCCCTCAATCTCAATTTAACATCTCCATAATGGTTTAGGTGTTAAGAAATAACTCTACTTTATTATCTCCAACAAATACGTGTGACAGAACATCTATATCTTCATTAGTTTTTTTTTTTTTTTTTTGGGTTTGAATTTTGGTTTTGATGATGATCTTTCTTCATTAGTTAAAAGTTTGAAATTTAAATAGTGTACGTGATTCGAAAATAGGGGTTAATTGGAATAAAAAAGAAGAAAAGAAACAGGGGTAAATAGGTAATAAACTTGGATGAGTCCAAGTTGAGCCCAATGGACTCAACCAAACAGGACTAGGGTTTCGGTTGGTTGGTTCTTTTGATTGGGCTTAGGTTGAGATCTTAGAACTTGACCTATAAAGTGTTGGGTTGAGGCTTTGAGCATTATCCTTTCCCCAAATCTTTTTAACTTTACTACTTGCTGCTGGTACATGCATTGCACTCAGTTTATAACGTACAACAACCTATGGTTATTACTTATTACCATTGTAATGTTTTCATGGAAAATGTGTGAAAACGTAAAAAAAAAAGAAGGGCGAAATAATGGGCATTATAGAAAATTACGTACACCAAAAATGAAAACGGTCTATACAAGAGTGCTATTTTGTCCACCCACTTGTAAATATTACGCCCATCATTCGGCCGTCAGGTGTTATATAGTCAACCCCATTTTCTTTTGACGGCAGTGTGACGGCTGGAATGATGTTGGAGGGTAAAAGTGGGTGGACAAAATGGCATATGTTTGTACCTGCATCTATTAACACAAGAAGCTCACCAGGCAGTAGGCACTACCCCATCAGGATACGGATCACAAACTGCATTCATGGGAAGTTGTATTATTAACGCCTGCTGCCAGCCTGAAAAGCAATGAAATGGTTGATGCAGGAAACAACCATAACAAGAAATATATCTGCATAATAGAAGTTTTATTACAGGTAATTGATAAAAGAATATAACAAAATGCACTCATCATCAGTTACAGCTTTCAAGCTGCCAAAACAGAAAGATAAAAAAAAAAAAAAAAAACCCTTTCACCCATTTGCATGATGAGTCTATAACAACCATTTTCACAAATAAAGATCTCCCTCTTGCAGGGAAACTAGCATGGTTTGGAACTAAAAATATTAAAATAACGATTACTGTAGAATTTTGAATTGATATAAATTTTTTAATTGCTATATCAATCCGCAATCGACATGTAGCTGTTAAAAGCTAACGTCGAGTGGAAAACTTTGGTTTTCTTGTTCCCTAGATTTGACGTTTTTGCAACGTCGATCTTCAGCATAGATCTTCAAATTTTGTACATCATTGGTTGGCTTTATAAGAAGGGGCAGCTGAGTCTGGGTCAGACGCAGATGAATTCAGATTCCTTGTAGAAGGAATGCCATGATTATGTTTTCCCTCATATGTTGTGATAAATGCACTTGGATCATCCAGTGACCTTTCCACATGCTTCCGCACGTTGCACTTGAGACTGCTGCATCTGTAGTAACTTCTGCAAGACCAAGCATACAATGTCATAATGCAAAGATATCAATGAACATGATATGATACAATTCAAAAATAATATATAGTTGCATAATGGAAAAGGATTCATCAGAATTCCTGATTTCAGGAGGCTCCTATGTTCTGTTAGATGTCTTGTTTTCTACAGGGCTTGCTCTAGTCAGGTGCAAAGGTGTACGGATCGTCAAGCACAGTTCCAGAAATTTAAGGAATTGTCAAATTGTATTTTGTAGCTTCCTTGGGTGAGTAGAAGCTGGTGTTTCTCATTCGTGGATGTGGGATCTGCTGAACCACATGGATCACTGAGTTTGGCAATGCGCTTTCTATTCACTTTCGTTCATAAGTCAGTTTCAACATCCTCCTATGTAATACTAACTGAGGATATGTAATGAATAAAGACACATTAACATTGAATTAGGATCCTAGCTACATAAAAAAAAAAAAAAATGAATAAGTTGGAAGGTAAGCAGTATCAACCTAGGATGAGGATTTCCCTTCACGACCTTTTGCCCATATTTTCTCCAGCGAAACCCATCCCCGAGAATCTCAGCATCGGTGGACGCTTGCAGCACAACACGAGGATCTGGTACACCTTGTGGTACTATGCCTCCATCACTAGACTGATGCTCTTTCTTCCTTAAAGAAAGAAAGCAACAAGTGAACATCACTAAGGTACATAAAAATGGAAAAACTATTAAGACAATCAGCCATTGAACCTATAAATGATAGAACTTACCAAGTTACTATAATGTCTTAATAATAGAAGTGTTAAATATGCTGCAAAACAGTAGCCTTTTTTTTTTTTTTGCATTCAACACTATGATGTATCCTGTTTTTGTTGGTTCTTTCATAGAGAAATAAGTAACCCTTTCTTTCGTATACTGATCAGCCAGTTAAATTCTTACCTTTGCTTAAATTTTGGTTCATCGTCCTCCGCATCACCTCTTCTGCTTCCTTCGTCATAGTCACCACTAAGACCACAAGAATTATCAGGAGTTCCAAGACTATTATTAAATGCTCCAGTTGTGACAGAGTCATAAATCATCGGAGCTTTGCCAGTATAAGAAGGATTTACTGAAAATCCAATGCTGCTGTAATTCTCCATTCTACTTTCAGATCCTTCATTCCTCTCATTGAGAGAGCTACTCCATAATGTATTGCTAGTTTCTTGACCAGTTCCATCGGATCCAAGTCCTTGTTCGGGTGTCCCTGAAGAGTGACGTTTAGGAGGCTGAGGCTTTGAATGATTGTGCTCACCCTTGTAAACTATTTCTGCTATTTGCCCATCAAACGTTCTCTCGACCTTCTTCTTCACAGGGCAATTCGGATGTGTGCACTTGTAGTAACTTCGTGGGTACTCACTTCCCTTCACTTGCTTTTGCCCATATTTTCTCCAGTTATATCCATCATAAGAAGGCCTATCCCCACTGGTTGTTGGCAACAAATCTCTCTGATTCTCTTTGGGTCTCCGTGATGCCAGCTTTGAGGAATCATTCATGATCTGGTTCATTCTAACTGGTGATGAAAGGTTCCGATGAAGATCTGAAGTAGGTGGAGTTTGGACATGGTGTTTTGCTTGGTCTGAATGTTGAACACAGGGTTGCAATTGAACTGTTGCTTGTTGATGACTGGTATCAGAATTTCCCTGATCAAATCAAAACTTAAAATGAAAAACCAGTTCATCAATGTATTCTCTCAAAAAATGAAGCAAGAATTTCCTCCACTTTTCTTCCCATTGGAGAGTTAAGTTTTCGTCTGTGATCAATGTGTTGTCATATCATCACAGGGGTATATATGAGTCTGACTCATAATAATGCAAAATCCAATGAGAAACCAAATAGAGAACCCAAGCACAATCCGAATAAGAAATCAAATGATGAATAAATAAGAAACAGAGATATAATTTATATGATGTACATACTGACCAGATTTGCCAACTGAGAAACAGTTGTCCTTGAAACAAGTTTTGCCAAGGGTTTAAATACGACATTA
Organism: Macleaya cordata; assembly: GCA_002174775.1. NCBI lineage: Eukaryota > Viridiplantae > Streptophyta > Magnoliopsida > Ranunculales > Papaveraceae > Macleaya > Macleaya cordata. Next base: position 4,414,705 of record MVGT01000437.1, on the reverse strand, counting down.
GATTTGATTTCTGATTTTAAAGGTTTGTCAGAGGAATAACAAACTGCTGCAGTTCCAGATGCCTCACCCTGAAAAGGTCCAAAACCAAGAATTTCAAGAGATCAGATATCATGACATGAAATGATTTCCAAATAGGAAGGCCTATAAGTTTTAAACCCTACCTTCTCTGTTATAAAATTCTTTACTTCATAGAAAAAAATATGAACTATAAATGAAAATAAAGCCCACCTGGGATGAAACAATTCCGGTTGAAGCCCAACTTTCTGAGGGCTTGAGCCTCACAGTCTTGGGTCTAATGGCAGCTACAGCTGTTTCAGATGAACTAGCGGGAGGTGATGTGTTAATGGCACCTGTAAGGAGTGCAGAGAAGGACTGGAATTTCGAACAAGAAGGTCTTGAAGCGACAGGTTTAGCTATAATCTTCCTCTTATCTGTATCTTTAAGTTCCATTTCAATGCACATATGCAGTGCTAATCTTCAAACTTCCAGTTCATGACGTTACATGCAATGTTCGATAAATCGGTAATTAACACCTTAGGAACTTACTTTTGGCTATGTTTGCTCGAGAACCAGCAGTTCAAACTCAAAGTTGAATACTTCAGAACTGCCAAAGATGCTATGTTAGATATAATTTTCATAAAAAAGAACAAAAAGATAGATAGATAGATAGATAGATAGATAGATAGATAGAGAGAGAGAGAGAGAGAGAGAGAGAGAGAGAGAGAGAGAGAGAGAGAAGAGTATTAGAAATAGATTTTTGAGTTCCACATGTAACGTTGTTGTAATAAATTCTCCCTCCCTCCCTTCTGCTACTATTAGTACAGAAAGAAAAGTAAATAACAAGGAGATGCTAGAAAACTGTTCTTACTAACTGTTATAGTGATAGGAAACTATATCCTTGATAATCCATTTGCAATGGAACGTTTGGAGATCAGTCATAATTTTATACATACTTCTGCTTCCTCTTGATTTCTATATGAGTCAATTCATCTTCTTAAACTAGGATCAACCTAAACATCTTAAGATACTCTACTCTATAGAGTCTGGTTGTAGGTTAGACAGATAAATCAGGATATGGAAAGGTTATAGGAGAAAATTTGATATGAGAGGCCTCAATGACAGAACAACCAAATAAAATCAAAGGAAGCAATTGCAATTCAAATTCGAACACTAGAACTCGATCATACATGATATATACTACATGTTAAGACAAAAAACCATCTAAAAAACTTTTACTTGCCACATAGTAACCCAATTTTGCTGAATGTCTAATGATAATCGATAAGGACTAAGAACTCAACTAAGAGATTGTTTTCAGAGCATGTGACAATATCTCCATTCTTAGTCTATACTATTATAGTGGCAAAATTAGAAAGTTCTTATAAGTTTTCGCACAAGCAAAATTTATAATCAAATTGTAAATTCTCTTTTCTAAAGAAAGGTAAATTTGGCATTTAATAACTAAACTCTAACATTAAACAACATTATGTAGTATTACTTAATGTCAAATAATTTTCACATTAATCAAGTAATAACTCCTTTTTCTCTTTCTTTCCACATCTTATCTTCATGAATGCCTCTCCCATTGTTACCTAGAACAAAGGGGATCAACAACACTGCAAACTTCCAATTGTTCTTAATTGTAGTTCAAATTTCATCTCAACCCCTTCTTTCATTCAAATCACAACTAGCTTCCCATAAACTCTTACATTTTCTCTTGTACTTCTGCTAAAGTTTACTCTATCAAAACCATGAGAAAAAGGAAAAAAAAAAAAATCTTATCAGGCTCTTAAAATGTAAGCTATCTTTACCTGTGATTTAATTTCCCCTCTCCAGTTCTCCTTTGTGAGTTTCATACTGCATCATACTTTTTCTTATTCATTCGATCGAATCACTTCGATACCCTTTACATTCAACATCCACCTTCAAATGATTACAACTAAATTCACATCCCCCAACAATTCGATACAAATCGATCGACATGGGTCCAATCACAACTGTTAACCAGCCTCCTGAAAACACCAAAAAAATTACAAAAAAAATAAGGGAAAAAGAAAAGAGAGAGAGAGAGAGAGAGAGAGAGAGAGAGAGAGAGAGAGAGAGAGAGAGAGAACAGGAAGTAAAAAGCTTAACAAATATTCTTTTGATAAGAGGAAATTTCCAACAAGAACACCAACTGATTAAGCAGTATAAGAGACAAACGAGTCTGTAAAAACAAACCATTTAGTTTAATAGATTGAAAAAAGAGGGAGAGAAAACATAATCAAACACAGCAGAGTAGAAAACATACACTGAACACATCCAAGCATACAAAATATATGAACAATTTCAACCCAAAATGAATCTATCTGAACACAATTAAACACCCTAAAAAAAAAAAAAAAAAGAGAAAGAGAAAAAAAAAACTAACCATACTGAAACATGCCTGGTTTCCATGAAACCTCATTAACAGGACATTTTTAAGACTATCAACTTTTGTCTTCTGCATTAGAAATCCAAATGAACAATAAACAAAAACAGAAGAAACCCATAAAAGAAACAGATGAGGAGATGAAAGAGCAAAGGAAATATGGGACTCACCAGTCTTAACACCTACTCACACCACAGCAATCTTAGTAAGGGTTTCTGTTTCAGTGTTTCTTCAGTGTTGCCTTTTGAACAACAAAACAAAAAACTTAATAAAGAGAGATGCTTTTAAGTTTTAACTATATCTGATAATGTTTCTGTAAAGTTATTAGTACTGTTTTTAGTGTGAGAGTATAAGAGTTTATGTTTGGGTTAAAAAAAAGAAGAAGTATGGCTAAAATGTAGCAAAATTATATAAATAAACTAATTAAAATATGACAAGACTTGGTGGTTTCAATTTCTGCAACCAAATTCAGAGTCAGTTGAAGAACAGAATGAAAATCTAGCAAAAAATAAAATAATAATATATGGGATTTTTTTTTTGAGAGAGAGAGAGAGAGAGAGAGAGAGAGAGAGAGAGAATATATTTGTTCATATATTTAACTTTTTAATTATATTATGTTATTTTTTATATATTTGGGAGTTTAATTTTGTTATTTGTATGAAGTATGAACAGTAGATTGTTGGCAACTAACTATCTTTGTGTCTCTTTGAATAGTTTTATGACTTCTTAGCCCGGCCAACATAAATCCAAAAGACTATTTTACCCCTGTGTTATGACTGTTTGGAAGGGTAAAATGATCTATTTGAAGGCTTCTGTTTTGGCCTGACTTTAACCCTTGTTGTTTTCTTCCTAGTTCTTCCAAACTGAAGAACTAGTTCTGTTTTTTGTAAACTGTATATATTTCAGGAACAAAATGAAGGAAAATCCAAATTTTTTTGAATTTTTAGTATTTGTTCCATATTGTATTAAATAAAATAATTAAAATGGAAATTAAATTTAAGGATATAATTGCAAATTCTAGTAAATGTGTATTGTTTTTTAACTGATTCTTGAATAATATGAAAAGTATTTTAGGTTTATCATTAAGAAGCAAAAAATAAATACTGGATATAATTTCAAGCATAATATTATACTCGGAAATAGAAAATATATATAGAAATATCTAAATCATTTGAACAAGTCCAAAAATCCATGAATTCTTTCATATCACTGAAATATCTTTTGTCCCCACTGTTCTACAAAATATGAAAATGTATGTTCATAAGATCATCCAACCATATCAGTTTAGGTGGGCCCACTGAAAAGTTCCTCTCTGCATGAATATGTGTGACTCATTTTCTTCTGAACTGATAATTTTCTCATTTTGGTATGTAATTTGAACTTTTAATAATGTTTCACCAAATAATGCTAATTATAACAGAAAAATATTTTCCCATCCAAAAAAAAAATACCAAATATTCAAGCACAATCACATAATAGGATGAAACTTATATAATTTCATAAAAATAAAAATTAAAAAAAATAACAACAACTTTATAGAATTGCGCATTTCCAATTTGTAAAAAGCGAGAAAAACAACCTTTTATTTCATGTATTAATTCTTCTTCTTCTTCATTTTTTTTGTGACCGTATTTTCATGATATATATTTGTTAAATTTATCACCATTATTCTTCTCAAAGTACGACCCATGCGTGAAATCTATATATAAGTCAGAAGTCATGGAGAAATAATGTATTAGCGTATATATAATTGTAATAAGAACATGAAATAAAGCATATATGTTTTTTTTTTTTTTACATATGTAGTATACATTTTATTTTTATTTTTAAAATTCTTTCTGGGGTCTTATGTTTTACTGTGTTGCAACCCATTCTAGAATCATGTTTGTAGTTTTTTCTAAAGTAAAGAAATGAACCCTAGAGCTGGACATGTAAAGACCAAAAAGAAAGGGAAAGATTGGTTTTTTTTTTATTTTTTTTATGGGGAGTGGAAGGGGGAGAAGTAAGGTTGGTTTTAATTTGGTTTTGTCTTGAAGCTAGGGTTTTGACAAGTAGTTGAGGCTTAGAAAGTTCGGTGGGAAAAATGGTGATGTCAGCACGAGGTTGCTGCTGCTGCTATCAACCACCACTTTTACAATCAATCGATCCTCCCTCCTCCCCCACATACATATAAATCAATTTTCAAACCCATTTTGACTGGTAGTTTTGAATATTCCCACACGTGTCAATCGAATCCCCCCACCCCCACCACCTTACCGTACGTGCTAGATCCAAGTCCATAAAAATAATATTTCAACAGATTCTTTTTAATATTTTAACAGAATTATTATTACTAATTAATATCACTAAAAATATATATAATTTTGATAAAGTAGAAATTCCCTACCCGAGCACCAACTAATTAATAAATTTTAATCCAAATTATAATCTAAGTAAGTTTTTTTTACCTTGTTTGTATAGGCTAAAAAAAAATTACACGGAAATGTTTAGTTTTTATTTGTGAGAATAATCTCATTAACATATGAAGAAAAAAAAAGTATCTATTTTTTTTTGTTTAGTGATATGTTATATATAGGTCTTGTTAACGTGTGCCCTTAGGGCACACCATAAAGTTGTTTTCGAAGGAGTTTTTTTGGAAGTTCGAAGTCTTCAAATTAGCTGAATTTTTGTAGACATAATATTATTATTATTTATAAGACTTCCACAAAAAATCAGCTCAATCAGAAATATATAACCCTCCAAACAAATCACCTTAAATGTAAGCCGTTCATTCACACAATTAAAGTTTAAATTAAGTGTTTGTGGTGCTAGAGGGTGCTAGAGGTCTCCGATTGAGCTGATTTTTTTAGATATGGTCCAAATAGTATAAATAATATACATATCCAAAAATCAGCCCATTTGGACAACCTTAAGAAACTAAACAAAACACAAAATCTAAAAGCTTATCATGTGCCCTTAAGGCACATGTTAACAAAATCCGTTATATATTAGTCAATACAAATAAAAGTGTAAGAAAGAAGGCATTGTTAATTAACGTAAAATCCAATTATTAATAGGCAGAGATATGTCCTATAAACAACACTTAGAAATGCAAAGAACCTCAAACTTGCAAGCATCGAAAGATTAACCATCGAGGATAGAAATAACTCAAATGCTCTTGAATTGTACATGATTGTTCAACATTTCCTAAATATATTTGATGCATGCAAGATTTGGACCCAACTTATGCTATTAATACCAACTAAATAGCTGACACTTGAAAAACATTATCGGCTTTTAACTCAACTTTAAAGTTAATTCGAATTTTAAGCTTTTTCTAAATGCCAGATAACTTAGTTGGTAAAGCATGTCATCGTTGATAGAATAGACCTGGATTCTTATCCGTTTGCATCGAATAATAAAGAAAATAATGGAGTGGGTAAATAATCTAGGTGCATACGAGCACTCCCTATCTTATGCCCTTAATTGTCCTGGGTAATTGGCAATAGTCTCATCATCAAAAAGAAAAAGAAAAATATTTTCTGAGCTATTCATTTTATTGGTAAATTTCAACGATGAACGGTATGAAAGATGTGATTTTTTTTAAGGATGATTAAAATCATTATCTATTGTATTGTTAAAAGAAAAGGTCATATTTCCCCCCAAAAAAAAAAGAAAGAAAAGGTCATACACTGATGGTAGGCGGTTTACTCACCCACTTCACATCTGGGCGAACAAAATTGCACTCGATTATGGGCCCGAGTCACGTGGCAATTGGATTCTAATATTGGGTTTCATGAACAGGCCCATTTGGTGAAGCGCACTTTCAAAAAGCGCGCGTTTGAGATTTAATTGGTAGACATCAAAGTCCCCCTAAAAAAGAGGTGTTTGGTTGCACAGATAAGATTTTCCTCATCAAGGATTTAACCATAAAATATACAGTAGTTATGTCGTGTCATTCTTCTTTCTTCCTCCAGTCTGAATTCTGAAAACCCTAACTTTTTTTTTTTTTTTCTCGCGAAAAGCCCAGCTATGGAGCAGCCTTTAAACCTCCTCGACGAAGCCCTAGTTCTTGTTTCGTCTCCTCCTCCGGGACGAGTCATTCTGATTGAGGACCAAGTCGAGACCAGTGGAGCTTTCGTTCTTCATCACCTCATCAAACGTGCTCTCTCTCTGGACAGCTCTGGAGTCGTAATCTTCGTTTCCCTTTCACAGCCTTTCTCTCATTACGAACGCATCTTAAGAAAACTCGTAAGCGCTTTCTCTCTATTTTAGGGTTTCAAACATGGGTTATGTAGTGGAGCCAATAATTAGTTTGGGTTTTTTTTTTTTTTTTTTCTGACATTAGAGCTCGTAAAAATTGTGGTTAGTATTAATTTGTGATAGTATTTAGTTCTATGGCGCTGTGACTATGATGTTCAAGTTTTTTTTTAGACAAAATTGTTGTCAATCAATTTGGTATGATATGCAAATACCCTACAATGAGCTGTTTATCAAATGCTATAGGAATTCCCAAACTTTCTTCTTCCATTTCCAACGGTTAACATTTTACCCTTGTTAGTTTGTTTTTTGGGGTTCCCACAGAATTTTAATCTGACCCCCTTTGTGTTTCTCTTATTAGACTCTTACAACATATTTGATTTAGTATCACCATTTTCTATGTCAAGGACTTGCCTAGTATCTGCCCATAACTAATGTATTTTGTGGTTAATGAGTCTGATTAAACTTTTTCGTGTGTTCATTTTCTTTGCATTGACCAAATTTTTACGTTTGATAACAGGGATGCAACTTAGTCGCACACAGGGAAAACGGTAGATTCATTTTCTTTGACATGCTTAAGCTGGAGTGTCCAGGTGAGAAAATCAGGTAAAACTTTTGACCATCTATATATATATTTTTTTCTTTCTATAATGGCAGTGGATCTCTTTCATTGATGGTTAAAGTTTTTGGGGAAGTTATGAGTACAAATACAACAATTGAGTTAGGATCACCTAATCCTAGTCCTGGAAGTAAACATAATAGATAATGTCGCATGCTTCAATCCTTTCTGCTCGCTAAGGCCTAAGAATATTGGCGTGATGGGTGTCTGAGATAATCCATGTACTTTGGTTTCTCTTTCAGCAACAATTTTAGATTTGTAGATTGTGGGTTCCACCATGGTGGATCTTGCAAGACCATTTAATTTAGTTCTGATCAGTTATTTGACACTTCACGTATAAACAACAAACTTTTAGATGGTGTGACTTTTGCCTAAATAATTCTTTCAAGGGAATAAACTAAGAAGTTCCTCAGAGCATAGCTCAACTTGATGCCAATAATATGACGGAAATTTTACTTTGATTTGATTCATGATTAGATGGGGATGAAGGAGATGTCATTGGAGGTGGACTGGTTGATTTGTACCGGAAAATCCAGAAAGCTGTGGAAGTTGGTTCCTCAGCCTTACCTGAGCACAAAAGATGCATCACCATTATGATAGATGATATCTCTCTTTTGGAGGTGGCTGCTAACGGTTCTTCACCTTATGTCTTAGATTTTCTGCATTACTGCCACTCCTTAACCTCGGAAAATGTAAGACTTCATAGCAACTTTTAACTATTTTTGTCTACTTGATGCATACTTCCATTTCTTCATGGAACCTTTTTTTCCCTTTAGTAATAGTTTTCCATTCTTATTCTATATCAGGGCTGTTCTCTAGTTATATTGAATCATGATGATATCTATTCAAGCATGATGGGCCCAACACTCACTTTACAGATGGAATACCTTGCAGACATTGTGATAAAGGCAGAACCTTTGGTGACTGGTTTGGCTACTGATGTGCATGGACAGGTCGTGTATCATTATAATCATTTTCCGCAATTTTCATTTAATCTTCATTTATCTTCTTTTTTTAAAAAATAAAATAAAGTGTATGAGAAGTTAATTTCTGAATATAAAAGTTCTGTCGTTGCAAGCACCATCATTCTACTCAGTTTAAGTGCTCATTGGTTCCATTACTGTGGGTTGTTCAATATTGGTCTCTGAATTTGTTGGCATAAACAATGCATAGTTTATTGTTTGTCAACATTATTCAGATACTGACTGATAAAAAAAATTGTTCAGACAGTCTCGACCTTGTAACTTACGGTCATGGAACTCATATCATCAGTTAATAAAATGGGACTGATTGAGCCATGAATGTAATGCTTTATTTGAGGAAATTTTTTCTTTCTTTTTCCCTTTGTACACTATTCTCCCTATTCTTTCTTCATAAAATCATTGATTGCCTGATTAAAAAGAAAAGAAAAAGAAAATAGATACAAGTGTTTATTCTGGTGTAAATTATGGATATGTGTTTTACTTTTTTGGTAGACTCTATTCCTCTGCATTCTTGAAAGTGAACACTATTTTAGCAGATTTACCAATTATTCTCTTTTATTCTGAATTCTCATTATTGTTTTTCTTTGTTGCAGCTTACAGTTCTGAACAAGGGAATTGTCAATGAGCATGGGAGTTTAAGGAGCAAGTTACATAATTTCCACTTCAAGGTCAAAGAAAATAGTGTCGAGTACTTCTATCCTGGGACTCGGACTTGAAAAAGGGGATGCTTGAAACAAGTTTAGCAGCATGCAAAACTATGCTTTCCCTAGACAAGCTGCTGAGTTCGGCTATTTGGTTCAGCGGCCATTTCCAGATAAAGTGAGATTTTGGAAAGCTCACCCCAGCACCCCTCAGTTCCTAAATTTTAAACCTTCCCTATTTCCAGTTCCTGTGAAAACCATATTCCCGGGGTGAGTGAAGTTAACAAGAATTCTTTTCATGTTATATCTAAAAAACGTTCCTTTTTTAGGAAATCTTGTATGTACAATTGATCACATTATCAAGGGTTTAGAGAAGTTTTCAGTTGTTTCTTTAATGGCTAATTACTAGCATTTTCTTTCTTGTTCCATGATTTAGGATATCAAACTTGAGTATGTTACATGTTAGTGAAATGATGTAAAAAAAAATGGTACTATTAAATCATAGAGAGGTAAAAAAATCACAAGCTTCCTGAAGTTAAATGAACTTATTTAAACTATGAACTCCCTGGCAGAAAGGTTAAACTTCAACGAGGACTACGTCGTGGTTGACCCTACCACGATGAAAATTAATCCACTAATTTACCCCTATGAAAGATGGCTGGCTAATTTGCGAGTTGGCTTTGGAATTGCAGGTCCATATGTGGTAGGCCCAAAGGCCACGCGTGTGGTCCACGTTTTTTACGTTTTAGGCTCAACATAACGTCCTAAGACACAAGTGAAAGGGTTGAGAATAGTCTCATATGTAAAGATGAAAGTTTTACAACCCGATATATAAAGATTGATAAATGCAAGCAAAAAAGTAAAATTATGTTAGGGGTAATATCTTTTGGAGAGATTTTCACGTGAGTTTCTGATGTGGCAACAAGTGTAGTTACCATTTTTTTTTTTCATCACTGTGAATTGAATTGATGGGAAAAGAACTCCTAAATTTAAGGGCTTTCAAACTAATGTCTTATTTTATTGCCATCAGATCTCACATTTCCAAGGTTCCTAATATCTGGACGTGGATTCTGTCATTGATAATTTATGCATTCATGAATCATGCTGGATGCAGCACTATGGATGAAGTGTATAATAACCAAAAAAAAAATGATGAACGATTAAGGATTATGAAGGCGAATGATGACGACAGACGATCCACGAAGCAAATTAGGCAATTATATGTTTTGATCTTTCTTCACGATGGATGAAAATATACTCACTCAAAACCATGTTTAAGGCAGCAACAAATAGAACCTAATTAAGATCAACTTTCTACCAAAATAAAACAGAATTCATATCACATCAGAAGAAAAGAGAGAAACTCTAAATGGACCAAACAAAAGTTGGTTTTCAGACTGAAAACATAATCCACAGCCTCCTCCCTGAATTGTGAGGCCCTCCTCAAAATCCACAGGAGCCATGGATTTTGAATTCGATCTGAAAATGGAAACTTTTTTCAGTCTACGTTGTCATAAGAGTTGGAAGAAGTAGAAAAACTGACGACAACAACAACAACAACATCGACTTTATTAAAAGAAGACATAAGGAAGGGGGCTAACACACCCTATCAAAGGGCCTGACCAACCCTCCATGTGGTAATAGTAGTCATCAAGTTCCACACTCATAAGTAAAAATACACAAAAGCCTACGATTTAGATGGTCCTGGTTCTTAGAGTTATTACATCAAGAAGGTGTTTGGTCTTTCTCCCAGTAATTTTAACTTTTAACCCTTTAACAACAACAATATTGTCACCTCACAACTTCACAACCCTCCCCCACAGCGAAAAATAGAAAATCTAAAAGCTTTCTCCTACATTCACAGATAGTGCTAATCTCATGTACACAAATCCACACGTGCTACCTGAAACGAGCTTGCTGTTAGCTATTTTCTTCCCGGCTTGTGTGCTCGTACACTATCTGTCTCACAAATTGGCCACGAACTCGAGGTCGTTGCTCTGCCAATCTCTTCCTACTTTGATATCGAACCTGACAAAAAAAAATGGAGATGACCAAGTTCTTTTCAAAATTCTTCAATGCTGAATCATAGAAAGAAGTATACAACTACAACTATTTAACTTATTTTTTCGATATCGAATTGACAGCCACATGACCTTTCCAAGGTTGACCACCAACAGTCAATCTGTAACCTAATTTCTCAAATTCAGGGTCAAATTTTGGTTTCTTTTTTCTTATATATAAAAAAAGATGGTTTCTTTTCTCGATTATATGTTTGCATGGAATAGGAGTTTGTAACATGCCCTGTACTTTAACCTTCAAAATCTCCATGGGTTCCTTCAGATAGAATATTATACTTGTATCCCGCATGAATCTCTGTTCTAGGAAAGCAGACAGGTAAATAGCATGCTTATTTTTCATTTTAATCTTTTCTTTTTTCTTTGCCTCAAGTCATGATATATTGTCCCCGAGTATAAAAGGACGTATACCTTCTTTTCAAAGCACCTCTCTTTTCTTTTCTGACGAAATTTGTTCAAAGCGGCTTCTCTCTGTGCAAACCGGTTTTGCTCCATTCCACTCCCGCTCCCACTCCCACTACCGCCACCTGCTTCACTTTTCCCATTATCACTTTCTATGTTCATCCCACCGATGTTCACAGCTTTGCTGCTTCCATTCTGCCCATTGCTCCCATGGTTGCTACCCGAGACACTCCCATTCAAGCTGTTATTTCCACCATTGCCTTCAACAGATCCAAACAAGTTTGAAGACCCACATTGCATAGCACCTGTTGCAATATTCAATGATAAATCATCATTTTCTGGTGGTGGTTGCTGTTGTTGCTTGTCGTGTACATGGTGGTGATGGTGGTGGTAGTGGTGATGGTGGTGTTGGACTTGGACCTGCTGATGTGCACCTCTTGGTTGCGCCAGCACTGTGGTAACGACCACATTATCTGCCTTTTGTGGCACGCTTTGCGAAGGTGGACATGCCCGGCCATTCTGCAGAAGTTGGAAAGCAGATGGGTGAAGGCATCTAGCTGTTGACGTGGATACTGATTTCTCATTGAAAGCCGTGGATTTCGTAAGAATACTTTTAGTGGTGGAGCCCATGTCATTGTTATTACTACTCCCATTTGACTGTTGATTGTACATTGATTCCGCTTTCATAGCATCTGAACTATTATCAAGTGGTGAACAGCTTCCCACATTTCCAGTTGGAGCCTGATTAGCAGTAGAAACAGTGTTGTACCTGCACAATAACAGACTGACTTAAAAATATCCTAGTATAATAGAGTAATGCTAGATGTACCACCACCTCTCCTGCTGACATTAGGTGACCGCATGATGTGGCAGATGACAAGTTCATGCCATGTCAGCTGCCAAGTGGTCAGAAAAGTCCTATTTTCTTGATCAAGCATCTCTGACCAGTGACCACATGGCAGATGACGCATACCTAACACATCAGCTGCCAAATCATGTGTCACAAAATGTGGTATATCTAGCTTAACTCTATTTTTAGTTATTTTACAAATCAAAAAGTAGACACTGCGGGTATTCATTTTCCCTCTATACCTTGAGAAGGCTGAAAGATCTGAACGTCTCAAGACATTGCGCTCATCATGAGCGGCACTCCCAACATCCCCAATTGATCTCAGCCTCTTCAAACTCAGCTCAAGGGACGGTAATTCTTTAGTATCAGAATTGGCCTTGTCTTTGATTTCTGAGATCCTGCAGAGGCCATGTGGAGCCTCAGAGAAACTAGTTTCTACCGGGGGAACAATACAATTGCTGATCAAACCTATGCTATCTGCAGCAACTTGGGTCCTCAGTTCACCTAATGGCTTCTCTCTGTTGAGCTCCAGAGCTCCTTCATTTAATATCGAAGTGTCTTTTCCAAGGTCTAATGCAGGCAGTTTATCCTGGTCAGTGACAGTTAGGTTGGTATGAACCTTCTCGCTTGCATATTCATGTTGTAAGTCTGGATTCCCTGGTACTCCAATCTCCAAATCCTTGCCCATTTGGACATTTTCTGAAAGATGAAATATAAAGCAGAGAGAAGCTGAAATGGTTAAATTTTCAACCATAAATCACTGTAAACATAACGGTGCACAGAAATTGTCAAGGCATACCATGAGATTCTTCATCCTGTTCCTGGCATTCCTTTTTGGTCATGACAGGCACCCGTTCATTATCCAACCCTTCCGATTTTGGATGGATAGCCTGGCCACATGTGCTATCTGGTGGATCAGCTAATTGGTTCCATGGCGACAATGGTTGCGGGCTATCAACTTCTACTGCCCGCTTTGTCCAGGAGCTCTGCAAAATTAATGTGCAACTAACTCAGTTCTTTTTCTTTCTTTCTATTATGTCTTTATTTATTTTGTTTTATTTATTTACTTTTTCTAGAGAGAGAGAGGGGCAACCCATTTTCATTTGTTTCATCCACCAAAAGAAAGTGTGCTTTCACCTGTCTAAACTCTTTTTCACAACCATATCAAAGATTCTGTGAGAGATGCGACAATTATTTGGGATCCATAATCAACTACCATTAGGACAGTGCTCTCATATGAGTTATAGTTTTTTCTTATGGTACATGAGTTATCAGTTTGTCCTGTTATATGGAAGGATATCACTGAAGATTTATAAGACTCACTGAAGATTAGACCAAATAAGTCTTAACTATGTTGTTGCTTATGATGGTCGATTGATTTCAGTTACCCTCTTCTTTAATGGTTTTGGCCAGCCTTTCCAAAAATTATTTTACTGATCAAAATGAAACTTATTACACTTACCCTTCTGTGCAGGCGGGTTACTGGTGATGTGGACTTGGTCAGCTGATTCTTAATTCATTGGTTTCTATCACAAATTATATGTACTTCTCAGAGACAAAATGCATGTCATTTGAGTCATGCCACAAAGAGAATAGGAGCGAATCCATTTCTAATAGTAGATGTATGTTTTAGAAACCAGAACTTGTTACCTCATTCTTTAATTTGTTTGTACAAATATTTCATATATTTCATGCCGCTCATTTAAATTTCATCCAGAGAATTGCGGAAGGGCCCAATGCACCTGTTATTGAAATAATGGTCAACAACACCAGTTTAGAGCAGCTAGTGCGAGTGAGCAGCAATTAACTCAAAATTGATTGATCACTGGACTGGAAAGGTCTATTTCGATTTAAAGATAGCTTCAACTCCCAGACTTCTGGATGAGCAGCGAGATGTGCTGTTATGTCATCTCACTTTACTACAGGCTGTTCAAAGATGCTAAGAGGTTCCAATTCCTCAATAGTGAGAACAGTGACAGTGAGGGCTCGAATGGGCAGAGGTCATCATTTTTCCTGGTCAGCAGAAAGGTTATACAGGATTTGGTAACGACGTTTGAGTAATGAAGACAGAAGGAATCAGGAATAAGAGAGAATTTCGGGGTGAAAGACAGATAGTGGTATCAATTGATCAGCGAAGAAATAGAGAAGGTCTACTTAGTTGTTCCCAACTCAGCTATGGAGAGCCGTGCTAGTTCGATTCTGAAACACTTACAAGTATCAAGTAAGAACAATCGATACCTAATTCGTTTCTAATAAGTTGGGATGAAATCTGGTACTCAGTTCATACATGAACATTTTCACTTAATGTGTCCTATAAGGAATAAAAAAATAGGTTATGCATGCCTAGGCCCAAGACACCTATGACGCCAAGCCCTAACCGCCGCCACCTCCTTTAGTTTTAAGAGTTTTTTTTTATGTTCTTTATGGATTGTTAGCCATTAGGGATCTTGTTATTTATGAAAGAAGAAATTTCCCTCATTAGTGGATGTTAACGCCCTAATTAGAGAGTAAGTTTAATTAATGTCCTTTGAGTAGATCTTTTATAGCTTGCTTCCGCGTACAAAATCTACATCAAATTGGTATTAGAACCAGGTTAATCTTGGGGTAACTACAGTTGATCTCTCAAGTAATCCCCCGGAATCATCGAATGAAAAAGCTGTTGTGGAAGCTGACATTGATGATGTTGAAGGAGTGAATGCCATTGACCTTCCTGAGCCGAGCGGTTCCGACTTCGAGGATAGTGATTCAATGATCCGTCACCCACCAATGCAAGAAGACCATGGCCATCAGGCTAATGAACCACTGTTAACAGCCCCAGTGCAGCGACGCAAATCCCAATTGTCTTCCTTTCCCACCAACTTGCGTGATTAGCAAGGGGTCCTTAACCCCATTGACTTTGAGTTATTGAAAGAGTAAGATATATATATATAGAGAGAGAGAGAGAGAGCTAAGTAGTCGGGATCGGGTTCGGAACTGACTCGGCAAGGGGCCGATTCCCGAGTCAGGGCCGATCCACTCGGCTATGACTTGGGCCACTCAATTACACATATCCCCCTCCCCATAATGACTAACCTCTCAATTTCAGTCATTTTCAGCATATTAAACTCATTTTTTGCAGCATATTGTACTACATTCAGATCGGGAAAATTGTGTATCTTGGTCTTTGGGGAAGAACGAATCAGATCTTCATATATTGGAGCAGATCAAGCGGATCGAGCAGATCTGGACAGGCTATCGAGCAGATCTGGACTGGTTATAGCAGATCAAGTATCTAATCGAGCCTTTCTCAACCCAGATCGAGCATTTGCTGCAGCTCACGTGAGCTGAAAGAAGAAAAAAGAAGAGGAAAAGATTGCCTTCGGATGAGAAGAAGAAAGAAGAAAGAAGAAGCAGCAGCTAAAGAAAAAGAAAAAAAAATCGTGAAGGAGAAGCAGCAGAAAAAGAAAAGAAAAGAAATCATGAAGGACAATAAGAAGAAGAAGAAGAGAACTGAAGAAGAAAAAAAAAGTAAAAATCGTACCTGGAAGGGGCTGTGTCGACTGTCGAGCTTCCCTTTCTCCTTCTCTTTCTCTTCTCTTTCTCCTTTATGTTTTCTTTCCTTCTAGCTTCCCTCCCTTTCTCTGTTTCTTCTTCTTCTCGATAGATTTAGGGGTTTTTTTTTTTTTAATTTTCTTTAAAAGAGGTATGGACCGAGTCACTAACGAGTGACTCGCCGATTCAAGACATCACAAAACTCGCCCGAGTCACATCAAAATCGCCGAGTTACTCGGTTGGAGGTGGGATCGGTGGATCGGTGGGGGATCGGCTCGGCCTAGTCCCGAGCC
>MVGT01000437.1:4388063-4398506 GCA_002174775.1 Macleaya cordata | reverse complement strand
AATAAATAAATAACGCCCTCACCAGGAGCACGTTCAGGTGCAACGCAAACACCCATTGTGACCGGCGGATCAAGGCCAATACCGTGCATGTGCAGTCTACCCCTACCTATTCCGACACCAAGGACATGAACTATATGACAAACCCACCCAATCAAGTTGAACCTAAGGCTACCTGGATCCAACCAGACTGTGATTGGTGACATCAACTCGTCATCGTGATGTCCCGCGACAGCCGGGCCAGTGCCATTTCCGACCACCATGGCACCTTGTTCAAGCCGCATCTTGGTCTGTCTCTATCGCCCCCAAGTCTTATATGACCTATTCGACACCCTTTCGTGAACGAAGTATGATATATCGCACTCCTCCGATGATGAGCCCATCAACCCGGTTCATGTATGCCACAATGATTGGGATCGTTTCCAACCTTGCCATGGAGATTTTCTTGACAATAGAGATAACATCGACTTCAATCTCCTTAGTCTTTTTTTTAGTACAAGGAAAAAACATTTTAATACTGTATTTTTTTATTGGCAGGAATGAATTTATCACATCAATTCTTCCTCCAAACACTAGAGTCTTTTCCCTCTTTTCTAACAGTTTTAAGAACGTTTCCATCAGCTTACAAACCTCTGATTTATCGAAGCTTCAAAATATTATCAAAGATCCAAGTCTTAAACCAAAACACCAAGAACTTCTCAATCTTCTTCACAAGAATTCTCTAAACATCCAAAACCATCTTAAAACTGAACCTACTCTAATATTTAAAGTAAACTAATCTTATAAGAAATAGGAAAGGACAAACCTGGAAATAAATATAAAGAATGAAAAAGAAAAACTACGGGTCGTGGCTAGGGTTTCTAGCGCAAAACTCCACTAAAAATCCTACAGTATATGCGCCTGGGCCTGGGACCCATCAACTAATTTATGTCTGTGGGCCCTGAAAGATGACAGATCTAATGGCTAATTAGAATCAAATCCTGTATAGCGAAGCCAAATATAAACTTAGATGATACCCAAGTTTTTCAGTTTATCTATATATAAACGATACCAACAGTAGAGAACTAAAAGCAACTAAAAAAGGAGAGACATTGAATGCTGTTTAAATAGATCGTTCTATCAAAAGTCAAATACCCAAGAGAGAAGTTCAAAAGAAACATTAAAAAATACAGTCACGTCATTCAAAAATGCTTCATGTCTCATACCTGAGTGCCACTTCCATTGTCACTTCCATCTCTGACACCTAATCCAATGCTCCCATTGTCATCCTCGTCATTGCTGCCAGTATTGTTGTCAGATCCTTCAACAGTCTTTGATTTCACAGATTTTTGAGTCTGTATACCACTTTCACTTCCACTACCACTAGACTGAGAAATGATGATAAGTTAATGCAAGGTTGAAGATAAGAAATCAACATCAGTTCTGGTCTCATAATCAAGAAAGTAGTGAAGAAACAAAAACAGAAAGAAAGACAAATAAAAGGATAAGGTACAGGAAAATGCTATAGAAACTTGATGTCTCGTTAATTAAACACCGGTTCTTAAACTTGATATAAATCTTGCGAGTGAAAACCAGTGTACTAGTACGTCTGTAGGGAATAGTTTAGCCAAGCATGCCCATTCATCTGCCTATAGCAGTATTGACCAAAGGCCAAATCTCCGCAATTGGTTCATGACATAGAATCTCATATCTCAAGTGAAAAATGATATAGCAACTCACGCTGTGGCATCTCCTCCAAACATGCTGCCAAAGGTTTTTAAGCTCATTCTTTCGAATAGGCTTCACTAGAAAGTCAACTGCACCCTTTGATAGACACTTAAAGACAATACCCATAGAATCATGGGATGACATCACTGCACAAAAAGCTCATCAGGTGTAGCAGATAAATGTATCACAATCATTGTGAGAGAGAAGGGCCTTACTTTTGCAATAGAAAAAGTAATGTAACGGTATAAGAAAGATACTTACTAATCACAGGAATATTCTTGCAAGTTTTGTGGCTCATTATCTTGCATAAAAGACCAATGCCGGAGAGACAAGGCATGACTACCTCAGTTAAGACGAGATCAATGTGATTTGTCAGGTCTTGTAGAATTCTCCAAGCTTGCACACCATTTGCAGCAGCAGTAACTGTGAAGGCCCATTAAAAATTAAAAGTCTAGGAAAATAAAGAAAGTAGCTGTGGTGCATGCATTCAGTAGATAAAGATTGCTGAGATTATTGAGAAATAGAAGCAAACATCATTTACAAGAATCCACTGTCAAACAAGCTCTGAGAATATCGCATAAAGAAGGAGTAACTACATCATAGTTGTTTGTGTTCTGGAAGTGAAGGGCATGCTAAAGTCTTATTTGAAAGAAACCAAGATGAGGAAGCGTCAACTCAATTTTGATTAAATTCATTGGGCAGTACGCGCTTGTGTGGTATAAGAGAGGTTTTTCGAATTGATGATGATTGAATTCTCAAATATTTTTGGGTCATATTTGGTATTTCAAATATTAATAACACCATCTCTTCCTCGAGGTCTTAAGATTTCCAATATAATCACTAGGATCCCTTGGAGTGGAGGGAGATCCAGCAAACACTATAATTAGAGGGGAGCCAAGAGTACCCATAACTCTTAGAACACATTAAGGAGTTCAAAAAAGGGTAATCCATCCTCCTTCCAGACACTGATACAGACGCCAAGAGTATAACAATTGTTTGCGAAGAGTGATGTTGTAGAAACTTCTTTTATTCATGAACTCCCACTTGTGAATTCCTATCAACATAGAAAGTTTCTCTTTTCACTACTATCTACCATGGTAAAAAAAAAAAAATATTAATGAACTCAGAAAGTTGCTATAAGGCATTGAACATAATGCTGATAATGATAACAATTCAAAACTAAAAAAAAATGTTCTCTCAATCAAGAAGTCGGCCCCTTAATATGCATGCGCCATGCAATAATACTCACGATTCCAAAACACACACATATACGAGAGAGTATCCGCATATATTGAGTGTACATTGGCCTGTGGGGCCCATATAGAGATGATTCAAGGGCTGATTTTAAGTTATGATATTCTCCTCATCATGTAGATCATCCTCACAAAAAATCAGCCCATTCTAAAAGTTGTAATCCCATCATCCATTGGGTGAAATCAACGGTAAAATGAATAGCTCAATCACATGGATTTTCAGGGATTTTCAACCACCGAATGATGGGGTTAAAAGTTCTAGAATGAGCTAATTTTTTGTGATGATGATCAACATGATGAGGAGAACATCCTCACCCAATATCATCCCTTGGATCAAATTCATGTGGGCCCCACAGGTAATGTCTGAATAACGGTGTATCTTGATCCTCTCTCACCCTCTCACGCAAAAACTAAACATTCCTTGCTACTAAAACAAATAACTTACAAATCTTCTATCTTGATGAAAATATTCATCTTAGAATCCATTGATTTAGCCATCCAGGAAGAATATGAGCTAGCCAAAAATCATCCAATTACCACACACACATACACACACACACACACAAAAAAAAAACTATCCACTTACATGAAAGTTCTATCACATAATAGAAAACTTTTTTTTGAGAAAGAAAATAATAGAAAACTTTTTAATTTTCAAAGGGATGCGAAATCAGTTTATTGTACTCATCATGTATAATAATTAATAAGTTGTTATGGTTTAAAAAAGCATTTAGGTTCACAATAAAATTTGTTTTCACTTCAATGCAACTCTTGGACTTAATTACCTTTAGAGTGAAATCTATGTTTATTTTTCTTTTTCAGTAAAGCAATTCTTTTATTTTTCATTTTTCAGTAAAGCGTTTCAGTACATGAGAATACAGAAATATGAATTAGTCCCGCAAGACATAATATGCCCAGTGGAAACATAATAGTCCCCCAAGACAAAATCTTGGTAACACATACAAGTCTACCTATTTATAATTAAATACACACTTATTACACACATGGGTACAATTGTTTACTGACCTTTGGTTAACTTTTCCCATTCTCTTGTCAGCAAGGCGGGTTGAACCTATGGTCATCAATCTAAGGGAACAAAAGTGTATTTAAAATAGGACTGGTTTACTTAGTAAACTTTTCTATAATCTGTATAATGGTTACAGAATCATCAGTTAGAAAAATGCAATGATCAAAATGATATCAAATAAAATGATAAAAAACAATTGAGTTATGAAACCAGCATTAGATGTAAAATAACCATCTCATTTTTTCACTAAACAAGAACAAAATTCAAGTACACGTATATAACAACCGGTATCATGCAGACACATGAAGACGATCGCACAACATAATCTATCCATATAACAAATAATAGTAGCAACAAGAACAGAGTCCTATAAAAAGTAACAATAATTTTCACACTAGGAGTTAGATAAGCTTACGCAGGTCAATGAATATCTCTGGTCCTGGCGAGGGGAAAACTAGTTTCATAGTAAAAAAGGATAAAACTCATATATTTGAGAAGAATATATCTCACTATCGTTAAAAGTAAGCAAATATGTCAACTGCAAGTTCTATCAAACACAAGCAGTCTTCATTATGAACAGAGCCGGCTACAAACCTTCATAACTACAATTACGTAGCAGTGCACTGACAACATGACGTGTTGAGTCATCATTTTCCACCAGTAGAACCTTCAGTGACCTAAGAGGAAGAAACCTCTCCCAACAAACCGCTGGCCCTGGAGGCTGAGGCTGCTGCTGTTGCTTCTGCAGACCATCCTGAGTTTGGGTGGTCCTTTCACGTTCATTATGAACAGCTTCTGTAACCTCATTAATCCTCGACTCATCTTCCTCCGACAGACCCTGCCCCTCACCCACAACTCCATCCCTAACTTCCTTATGCTCATAGCGCCTGTGGTAATTTAGTTCCGCAAACCCCTTCTCCCCAGTACCATCAGTGTTCACTGGAACACTCCCCATCAACCAGATTCGAAAAGACCAATTATGAGGAAAGCACTAGATAAGAGACCCTGCTTCACACAAGACAACTTGCACATTCCGCTGTCTTCAAGGTATCACTCACTGCAATAACAAATCCCTCTACCTAATACCAGACTACTAAAATATGTCAATTAGAGTGATGGAGCAGCAGTCATAAGCAGAGCAGATCCGGTATGAGACAAAGCCAAATCATCTCAAACCAGCCACCAACAAATTTAATCTGCACCAAAACAACTGGGAACATTATAACTCAGTATAAACTATCTGAATAGAGCTAAAAAATCAGAAGAACTTCCATATTCCAAACCCTAAAAAATCTACTAAAACAGATAGAACTGTATGGCTATTAGAACGATGAAATCGATCTATAACATTTCATATAAGAAACAAGAATCTCGGTGGAATGATTAAACAGCAACAATTTTAATATTTTTCATCTCGCAACAATCGTATTTTCAACAGAAATCCAAAAAATTTATAAAATCCTCCATTAAATTATCCTTCTTAAGAACAAAAAAAAAAAAAGTCCCCTTTAATTTTCAGAGTACAAAAAAAAAAGGGGGGGGTTAAATGAAAATACCTTCGAAGCTCCATATCAATGGAGCGCGAAGCAGTCATCGTCAGGTTAGATCGAGCACAACAAAAAAAAAAGAATTGCAGAAAACAGCCAGATCAGAATCGTGAAATGGCGAAAATTCTTAAGCTTTTTTAACTGAATCAAAGATCGAAAGATGTAAGTTTTAAGGTGATTTTAGGTTTTATTTTAATGTTTCAGACGAGAGAGAAAGAAGAGAGAGAGAGCTTGGCTGGTTGAGAAACTGTGAATCCAAAAGGTGAGAGAAAGATATCCACGACATTGAGGAGATATTATAGAGAGGAAACGTGGATGACGTGGAACAAATGGAGGTCTGAGAGCGTCCCCGCAAAGCCACGTAGGATGAGAGATCTTCTGACGTGGACAAAATCGGAGCCATGGATTGGTCTGAGGTGGACAAAATCTAAAGCGGGATGCTCAAGTGTTGCTTCCGCATCTCAAGTGATCTTCCCAAATCGTGTCTAATCGTACGTGGCATCCCCTCCGCTAAGTTAAAGGTCTCGTTTGCCCCAATAAAACCAATAGTTCCGCATTTCGCAAACCCTAACCCAAGCCGTAACCGCGGACGGTAGCTGTCGTTTTCTCAGACCTTATGACGGTCCACCTATGACTCTTGCTCGTGAAATAACTAACGGCGTTATTCTACGAAATTACAAATTCACCCCGCCTAAATTTTCATTCCCTTAATTTTTCTTTTTCTTTTTTTTTTACGAAAACAAAATAGAAGCAAAATTGTTCTTACCCCTAGCATATCTTTGCTATTTAAATGAGGCTTCAAAGTGTGAATGAGCCGATAAGTGTTGTTAAGTCGTTTAATAACTACTAGAGCAGTTATTGTGTCACAACTACTAGAGGACAAATGAATTGGTATTTTCATCCATCTTCTTTAAATTTTTTACTCCTATTTTTATCTATTTTGTTCTTACACTATACTTACACCTACATAAGATCCTGTATAGATATGATATAATTGAAATTTTTACGAAAATAATATTCTAATGATGTTGGTCAACATCAGCCATTGAATAATCTCAATATAGCACCACACCCTAGTGTAATTAGGGTGTAAGAATAAAATTAATG
The DNA here is from genome assembly GCA_002174775.1 of Macleaya cordata. NCBI lineage: Eukaryota > Viridiplantae > Streptophyta > Magnoliopsida > Ranunculales > Papaveraceae > Macleaya > Macleaya cordata. Next base: position 4,391,868 of record MVGT01000437.1, on the reverse strand, counting down.
TTAATAAAAAAAAAAAAAAGTATTACCTAACACAAAAATTACGTGCAATGCACATACATGTAGAAAACTCGTTATCTAAAACACCTTTAAACTCATATTATTGGGGTACTTCTGTCTTTTTAAGAAATTAGAAAGGAGCATTTTTCAAAAGCACTATAAAATGACTTGCTATTTAACAATTATAAATTAATTGACTCCCTCCTCTTGTTAAAAGAAAAAGATTGTTCTTGAGCATCATATAAAAGTTAAGATGTTTGTATAGGTCACGAGGGTTCATATATTTTATCTCACATCAGTAATTAGTAATCTGAACTAGAAATACCATTAAAAAATGATAACGGGTTTTAATTTAGTCCCACATAGATAAGGAAGATGTGAACTGGAGACACAACTGTAAACATGCAAGAAAAATGACTAAGGATCTAAATAGATTACCAAGTTTAACATATAGAACTAAATTTATTAATATATGCTAAGAATAAATAAGTATATATATGTACTAACTAATACTATCGGGCTCAGGTTAGATTGGGTTGCCCGAGCCCTCTAATCAAGCTTGTCCAATAAATTATGGGACAAGCTCTTTCTCTGACTGAAACTGAACCGTGCCCAAAAATTTATTACCGAGCGCCTAACCTAAGGTCAAGTCGGTCGCAGATTGGTCGGGTTCAACCCGTCTAACTTTTACCCCTCCTTTCTAACAATTTGAAAATTACAAATTTACTACACCCTAATTGAAATTCCAATAATTCCCCATCTAATGTTTACTGTTAGTTTCTAACAATTCTGAAAATTCTTGAAGTACCTACCTTCAATCTACATCAGTGGGTAACATTTTTGCAGGGAAGGGTTACGATGGGAACCGGTTTGCATGCAAACCATTCTGATTGAATCCTCACCTTTTTTTGCATTATGTGAAATAAAAAGTGTTGCACCTAAATAGAGGATAGTGCAAATCCTCTTACATTTATAATAATAATAATAATAATAATAATAATAATAATAATAATAATAATAATAATAATAGTAATGCAAAATCCTCTTGTGACTATATAGTTATTTGACGTCAAGGAATACTTAATGTTAACTAATGTTAGAGTTCAACTAGTTGATCTTAGAGTTTAATTACACACCCTTCATTAGAAAAAAATAAATAAAAATTTACACTCTTAAATAATAGAAATTGCCCAAGAGAGAACCTTTAAAAAATTATCTAGAAATTTAGAAAAATGACTTTACTACAGCTGGGCACGGTCTTCGGGGAATTTTTTTCACAACCCAAAATCTTATTAAAAGTGCTTTTATTTTGGTTGTATAAGTGCAATCATTACATTAAATTGTAGTGGTCCCTATATGAATTTAGTAAAATGCGGTGTGAATAAGTACAACTATTTTTATGACTACAAATATTAACATCATATTTCACCAAATTCATTTAGGACCACTACAAGTTAGTGTAATGATTGCATTTGTACATCTACAATCAAAGTAAATACAATAGTATTTTAGGTTGTGTCCAGACCAAACACCCTTTTAAGTAGGGTCCACTTGAATATGATCTAAGAACTGATTTTTGGTGAAGATGTTATGCTCACATGTAGATTATCTTCACAAAAAATCAGTCAATTCTAAAACTTTTAACACTATAAAAAATTGATTGGAAGTTTTCATCGTTGATTTTTCACCGTTTAATTTCAATTGATTTATAATCAATTTTGATAAGGTGCGAAGTTTTAGAATGTAATAATTTTTTAGTGAGAATAATTTACATGATGATGAGAACATTATCACAATAATCAGCATTTAGGTGGTATCCAAGTGGCCCCTTAAAAAGGTATTTGGCTTTGAGCAGCCTTACCCTCCTAATACTATAGCACCATATCCCTCACCAAAAAGTTGGCAGATTCTTATTGGTTTGATTTGTCTTTCGCTTGAAGGAAATGATATATTGAGACCGAAGGGTTTGGAGACTGACCAAACTGATTTGGTGTGAGATCCAATTAAATTGTATCCAACGATTTTGTTGAGGGTGTTTTCATCACCACGTAGATCATCCTTACACAAAATCAATCAATTCTGAAACTTCTAACCCTAAAAAAATTGAGTGAAAATCAACGGTATTAATAATGAAGACTTCTAATTGATTTTTGATAGGATTAGAAGTTTTAGAATCTTTTAATTTTTTACGAATATGATCTACAAGGTGAGGATATTCTTCTCACAAATTTCAGCCTTTACATACAATTTAAATGAATCCCATATGATTTTGGTTTGGTGTCGGTCCCAAACCCTTCTGTCCATACCACACGATCCATATAGCCGTTCACTTTAACTGCAAATTCCTGCACATAGGTCAAACCCCCACAAACTAGAAAAACCAAAAATGAAACAAGGATCTCAAATTTTTTCCATTCTCAAACATCCAAAATATCTAAACAAGGGTCTGTGAACATGATTTTGGTAGGCGCCCATAAAATTTTCCGTCGGATCAAATTCGTACATAGATAGATAAACGGGTGTGGTCATAGAAACTTGCTTTTGCCACAATCCAACTTACGAACGTCTAATACTAATCCATATTCAGTAATCAAAACTTGACAACATGTAAGGTAATAACTAAAAGATGTCAAATGTGAAAACGTGGGACAGGTATTCCTTATTAACATTCACTAGTCTTCATATCTCCTGCAAGGTATGTTTTTTTTTTAAAAAAAATTAAATTAAATTTTTTTTATTAGATAATTAGAAAATTTTGATTACCCAATAATAATGTAGTTTTTTTTAATCCACACCTAAGAGAGAAAGTTTTGTTAACCCAATAATAGATATTAGATTGGGCTATATGTTTATAATGTAGATTTTTTACTCACACCTAAAAGATAGGGTTTTGTTAAGCCAAGGCTCTTCTATAGTATATTACTAGCTCCTATATCCCGTGCAAGGCACGGGGACTTCTTTTAAAAATAAAATTTGAATTTTTTTATTAGATAATTAGAAAATTTAATTGTTTTAAAATTTGAATTTATGTTTATAATGTAGATTTTTTTAACACACACCTAAGAGATGAGGTTTTGTTAACCCAATAATAAATAATAGAATAGACAATATGTTTATAATGTAGGGTTTTTTAATTTACACCTAAGAGAAAGAGTTTTGTTAACCTAAGACTTCTTCTATAATATATTATAATAGATAATAGATGTCTTTCTCTTTTAACAATATGCGTTGGTTTATGGTCTACGTGGCATAACCTCCTCTTCTATACCACAGAACTAAAAATTATTAAATTATTTCCAACGAAAAAAAATATCTCGTCTTGGGCGGAAATAGAATAATAATATATAAGAGATTTAGAATATAGAATTGTCTTGTTTGGAAATATATATAAGTCGTTGATGTCAAAAGCTGACCTGCTGGTTTCTGTTTTCCTCGAGGAGGAAGATTAACGGCATAGACAAAAAGGAAGACGTCTTCCTTGAGGTGGACAAAACTTCTTACTTGCTTGCCGTCCAAACCTCGTCAGGCAGTCACAAAAGTGAGAAAATACTATAATACATTGAACGGGGAGAGCTGATTTTTGGCTAGTTAAGTTAGAATTTTAAGAGGTTATAAGTTTAGAATATTCGTTCAATTATTTTGTTTTTCAATCAATTTTATTAAAAGTTTTAGACTATGTTAATTTTCGGTAAAAATGATCTATATTGTGATAAAAACTTCATCATGGAAAAGTAATTCTTAGATCGTCCCCATGTGAATCTCGCATGACTGCGTAAGAATTATAAAAATAGGTTGTGTAAAAAAAAAT
>MVGT01000437.1:4295634-4387175 GCA_002174775.1 Macleaya cordata | reverse complement strand
ATGATAGTCCAACGACATCGCTTAAAGAAAAGCCGTCCAAAAAGATCCTTAGGTATGGACAATCTCTCTAATCGCACCCAAGAAATTCAACATTATGATGTCCATGTAGGGGGATCCGATCGACAAATCGCACCCTAATAAGCTGTAATCACCAATAATGGAAAGCCGAATGCACGACACGTGTCCTGATCAACGACGAGCTAAACACGTGACACGTGCCCCATATGAAGTCTATGTCCGATAGAGATGTAAGATGTCAGATGGGAAGGGAATAAGATTTCCGGGGCCTCTGCAGAGGTTCCAAGGGTGACTTTCATTTTCTTCTGTTGAAAACCTTTGCATCTTTCTTCTTCTCTTGGTGATCAGAATTTGGTTTTTCCCACATTCCTTTTTTTGCATTTGGATGCTTTATTTTTATGGCCATGGACGAAGATACCTAGCTTTTGCTCTTTTAGTAGTCCTTCGGAATATCTTTCTATTGTTATTTCTTTGATGCATGTTGTTGCGTGCGTCCCTAACTTTATCCGCCTGGCTTTTTAATGTTGTTTTGATCCAACAATAATGCTAGATGTACCTAATTTGGGTACTTAATTCTTTGGTACATACTGATGTGTCGTCTTCTAATTAGTGCACCTACCAATTATGCTTATTTTATAAGACGACACATCAACAAGTATCTAAAATCAAGTACCGAAAATGAGTAGATGTAGCATTACGCTCTTTGATCAAATTATTTTAGTTGGTTGGGAAACCAATATATTCTAATGGAGGTTGAAAAAATCCTAGAGCTTTCCAATATTACTATTTACTCTTGACAGTTCTAATAATGTTGATCATTTATTCGCTCTCAGAGCTCTCAGGGACATTCCGAGTTTCATCTCGTGACACTTTTTTAGTTAGGGATTGATTGTTAATCTTCTAGAATCGATGAGATTGGTGATTTCTTTTCATTAAATAAAAAAGAGTTCAATTTTGGGAATTAATGCATGTACTACTAGAGTTGCACTTACATGTGTAGATTGCTTTTGCCCAGCTAAGCACTCAAAATTTTTGTAGCTTAATTGTACTCACAAGTCACAATATCATTAATCAAACAACGTGCATATGTTCCTTAAGCTGGACTGGCTTCTTACATCGCTAAATTTTGGCGTAGTTTTTCTTTGTTACAGGCAACATGTTAGGTATCTATAAGCTATTTGGATCTTAGTAGCAGAACCGTCGTATGAGGGTGATATTCTCGTTTTGAAACTTCGCTCTCCCACTCTAAACTACGTTTCTACGATTTCACTCGAAAGGTATTCTGGAACTAGGGGTATTTTTAAATTGGTCAATCCGACGCTCTTACTCTAAGTTCTGATTACTTAGATTTAGATCATATAGAACTCATTGAATAATTTTTGTTATGTTTCATACCTTCCAAATTAGTCTATAGTTACCCGATCTCATAAATATATTTATTTTCATGTATCTTAATAGTCTAATTCATACCTTCTTAATACTATACTTTAATTTTTATTGAATCAAAACGAAAAAAAAAAGGGAATTTTGGCCAAAAACCCCTACTTGAAAAACATTTTAGGATTTAGCCCAACAAACGTTTTCTTTTAGTCTAAGGCCCAATGATAACTGACTGAAACCCTCTCGGAGAGGGTTTCACTGAAACCCTCTTCCTATAAATTACACACACTGAAACCCTCTGACTGAAATCCTCTTGGGCCTTAGACTAAAAGAAAACGTTTGTTGGGCTAAATCCTAAAACGTTTTCCAAGTAGGAGTTTTTGGCCAAAATCCCCCAAAAAAAAATGTCTCACCAACTTCTTAGAAGACAATTTTTATTTTTATTTTTATTATTATTTTTTTTTTGCATTGAATGGAATGGGAGATCAATAATGACTATTTGTAAAGGTATTGGTCAACTGAGTTAATTTTATCAATCAAGGATATTGATATCGTAATTTAGGTTTACTAATGAATCTAAAGACCTGTTTGGCCGTAATAAAAGAAGATACCAAACCCCACTTCACAGGATAAGAAATTCGCCTGCTTCTACCTGCAACCACCAAACATTTGAACTCACTCTCTTTTTTGCTTTTTTTATCAGATCATTGAACTATCTCCATCTTTTGCGATTTATTTATGCCTTTAGGGTTTAAAACCACACAATCTACACCAATAGGCGAGGGGAATGAGATGCTGTAAAATCATCTCCCAAATAGCTTTGTTGGTGGGCGGGCCCCATATGTTTTTTATACAGATATCTCTTGTCGGTCCCAGGTTATTGTAACGACCAATAATATTTGATATTTCACACAATACAAGTTGCAAGACTGCAAGGATCATCCAACGGCCACAAATAGGCAATAGTGCTTATAAGCACTACTTCTATACATCAACAACTTGTTTTTGAGAATGTTGTGCAATGTTGTTTTGTTTTTTTCACGTGCACAGTGCACTCCAACAAGATAATATCCAATTGTATATTCTATTTTTTTTAGCTATTATGTTATTTTGAAGAAGAGAACTTATTTTTAATGAGATCAGCGTACCTATATTTATTATCAAATTACATGGGACAAACTTAACGACCACCATGACCGAGAAGTTTTGATCCCAAGACCTCTTACTACTAAAGATTTAGGGGAGTGATAAACAACCATTGAGCCAAAGACTCATGTGCAATGATATCAGAAACTTGATGCAACAGATATTCACCTCGTTTTTATTAAAAATTGAACTTAAATCGACTATTCCTGCAACTTCATCTAAAAGTGCACGTGTGCTCGCACATAGCATTTTATGACCAAAATGCTCATCACGCAAACAACATGTGAGCATCGCTGCATAGAGAGCAAGTTCAGAGAAGAGAGTTAAAAAACAGGATTAGAACCTCAAAATTGGTGATCTTAAGGCTAAACAGTGGGAAAGAGGAAGGAAAGAGTTATAAGTGAGGGTTGATCCATGTACTGTCCATTGAAGAAAAACGAGGAAGAGGAGGGGAGGAAGTTATAAGTGAAGGTTGATGAAGGGACAATCCATAGATTTGTAGAACGTCTTTTGATTTCCGTACTATTAGCCGATCCTCAAATTTGAAGGGAGAGAGAAGAATTTGAGGATCTGAGGAATCTACTAAATCCCCTCAAACCTCATATCTGCTTGTTTGAGGAATTCCTTGGACTTGCTCAGCGTACTTAAAAGTTATATTCAAAAATACCCCAAGTGCCACACTCTTCTTCATCCATGACAGCCACCTACGGTTCATTTTTGTTTGAGAGAGAGAGAGAGAAAGGGAGAGAGAAGCAAAGGAAACCTGTAGAGAGGGAGAGAGTTGGTGAGAGAGGGAGACCTGTAGAGAATTGGATGAGGTCTATCTGACATTCTGTGTTTAGTTCTTTCACTTTTATCTGTCGACCACCTTCAACCTCCACTACTTGCAGATTTTAGCTTCTTGTACATGCGGAATTAATGGCTTGGTTTGATGGTACTGACTGAGATATGGTGAAACTGCACTGCTTATATGTGCTTCAAAGTAAGATCACAAGCAAACTTAACAGCCCCTTCTTTTTCATATTTTTTATTTTCATCAACACAAGGCCTGGTCTCTTTTCTTATTGATTTTCTATAGTGGATTATCATATAATTGACTTTCTTGTAATCTCTGCTTTTCCTGGATTCTGAGATAAAAGATTGATCGAAATCTAGGGTTTCTTACTTATTCACAGGTTTTCTGATTATACTGAATAGTTGCTCTTTATTTATATGATTTTTTGTTGGTTCTTATTAGATTCATTAAGTATGACAATGTCAGTTTAACTGCTAGGCTGCATGGGATAAACAATAATCCAACATCCTTTTTGAATGCGATGCAAAGCAGGTTCTGGGTTACAGGCAGGGAAATTCCTCTACAGTTGGTTGGAGAAATGAAGAAATCTTCAAACATTCTAAGACTTTACTTAATATGTTAACAAACACTTGGTTTAATTTGTTTATTTTGAAAAGTATGACAATGTCTGTTTAACTGCTAGGCATGGGATAAACAATATTACCCCATCGACCTGGCAAAACCATGGTGCTGATGTGTTATTGACCAATCTTCTCCCAGTTGTTCCTTCTGTGCTGGGAGAGGGGTCCTTCTCTATCTAATGTTAGTAGGGTTTTCTCCAAAAAAAAAAAAAAAAAAAGAAGTTTGTTGTAATCTAGATTTTTCCTGGGTTTTGAGACACCATAGATGAAGGTACAATGCTTATGAACAGTGTTGGGATTTGGAATTTAACTCATAAATTACACTTGTGTAAATCTGAGCTAAGCTGATCATCCACAAGCATATGTAATGCACAAATTCATCACCAAATGCATGGTTATAGCAAATGGAATCAGAAAACCCATCTCCATGATCAAAACTTTAAGTGTCAAAATAGAATCGATTTCAGGTTAAAAATCATCCCAAAATACTCAAACATATAATAATAGTATTTCGCCGTTACACTCCGAATACATTCCAACCTCCCTCTTTTGTACTCCACATCTCCAGACTTTCCGACTTCTCAGCCTTCAGCCTTCTCATTATATAGTTTTGCCGGATTCCAAACTTTTATTTAGAAAAAAAAATAAAAAAGTTCTTGTTTTTTCTTTATCAAAATTACTGCACATGTACATCTCACACGTGCGAAGAATGATGAACTCACCTTGAATCTAGTAAAATATTTTAGAGGGATGAACTCAAGCAGCTACAGACTGCTTGTCCTCCTGGTCAAGATTGAGTGCTTGAAGCAGCTTTGGCCAGGATTCTGGGATTCCTCCAGGTAGATCAAACTCCATCAACTTCCCTCTGCTGCGGTAGAAGTCCTCCACAGGCTGGCTCTGCAGGACCAAGATAATGTATATATTAGTTCATTGTTACTTTAGCTCCAGAAGGATGCCCGTGAAAGAAACGATGATAGAAAAATTGGAATAAGATACTACGAGAATTTTAAGGTCACAAGCAGGCAAGCTATCGACAACCATGTTAAAGAATCTACAAAATGGAAGAGTGTGGCTAGAACGTTTTCCATAATGAGCATGCGCCATGTGATTTAGCTCACAAGTAGTCATTTTACATGTTTGGCTGTGAGCATCAGAAAAATAAGCAAAACTCTGACAATCCTTTTGTTCATTAATCAGATGATAATCCAATAAATCAAACTTCAGCTGGAGTATATCTAAAAAGGTGTCCGTCGATTTGATCCACAAACAAACATCTCCCTGATGGCGTGTACGGTGGATGAACCACCAAATCCTTAATGGTACATCTCAGTATGTATCTCACCACATTATATATTCTACTTAACCAATGCAGAAAATTGATCTCAGATCCATGAATTCCCATTTTAGTGTCTGAATCCATCTAAAAAACTAGGACATTTCGAGAAACTAAACTACCAAAAACAAAGATAATAATAAATATACAAAAAAACTTTTGAGATGGTAGGGCAATACCATGTTGTTGTAAATTCGGAGTCGCTCTTTAACAACTTCTTCAGTATCATCAGCTCGTGTAATGAGCTTCGATTCACAACCAGCAGGGGGAAGAAGTGGAGCCATGTATATTCCACGGTTCCCATTCTCACCCTTGACGTTAATGTTCGCAATATTAAAGTTACCTCCACACTGGCTGCAAATCCTTCTTCCTAAGCATTTCTCAACTAATATATCTTCTCGAAGCTTCAGGTTAATCACCAAGTCAATCTCAGTAACTCCCTCCAATATTTCCTAAAAACACATAAGAGAAACAAGATTAGAATAAAATGCAAAAAGACTAAATAGGGTCTAGAATCTAGGACTCATCATCATCATGACCACTTTATGCCATACCCCTATAATTGGGTGATAAAATTGCCTACAGAAAACTTACCAAGAAAACAAAAGAAGGAAAAGGCCAAGGAAAAAGGTTAGGTGGACTGTGCATCAGTTACACAGCCCAACCTGGAGAAAAGCAGTTTCAAGTTCATCCCTGATTTTCTTTGGAAAAAATCATATCAAAACTCAAAAGGAACTTCATTGTTGACCTAGCTAGACAATCTTCCATGTATGTGTTTAACATTGCACCAAGTGTTTCAACATCATTAGCCATTTAGCCAATATACTCCACTACATGGAATTGTTACTGGGGCCACTACATAACAATTCTACCTAGTCAAATATCATGAATATGGACAAGAAGCCCATTGATCCAGATAATATATTAAAAGACTACATTTAGTGATTTAACATAAGGTGAGGCTTCTATCTTAACAAAACAATCATTGAACTATTTTCCTGATCCCCTTCCCATAATCCTCACAGAGCAGTAAGAAGAGGCAGCATAGATGAATGGGGATCTGTGATGAATCTCTCTAATGACGCCCTTCAGTCTCAACCAGACCTTATGACCAGCCATCAGATCAACAAAATCTTTCCCTAAGCTGTACCCATACTTCCCTGACTGCCCAGAAAATTGACAAATCTGGTATGGTTACTAACATCGGATTGGCTTGATTTTTGGCTCAAGACTTGTCTTATATGGGACCCTGATAACAACATGTTACGCTTTATTACAAGACGGGAAGTAGCTTCTTCCCATTCTCATTATTTTAATTAATATCTCATACTCCCCTTGTAGCACAAGTCCTGTATGGAAGGGATGCTAAGCATAACGAATTGTTCAAAATGCACCTTCCAAATGGAAATATAAAGCCAAACTTCAATTTTGCCATGCCGACGTTCTATCATCAGAAAGATTCTTACCGCTTGTCTGATGGTTCGTGGAAAGCCATCAAGAATAAATCCTGATTCACCATTAATTTCTCCTTTTTTAAGCCGCTTTGACAATAAGTTTATAATAATTTCATCTGAAACCAATTTCCCTTGGTTTACAATCTCTGAAAGCTGCAAAGGGCAATGAATAAATAGCCAGATAAATAAAGGAATACTAAATGGTAAGATAATATTTACACAAAAAGTTGTAGTAAGTCTATATTTCTGTAGTTGTACTTGTACAAAGGGAACTCAAAACACATGAGAAAAATGATGGATCCATGTGCAAGCTTTTATAAGGGAAAAACCAACCCAATTGGATATCTAAATTATTTGGCATATTTCTTTCGATGACAAAAAAGGGGAGAACACATGAGCCAAAAGGTCTTGAGTCCATACTTCAAAAACCCTGTAGTACGATAGCTGTATCCATGCAAATAGGTATATTTTTTTACCTTGGGACCCCTTGACTGGTGAGTCACAAGTCCCTGAGCATGTGCACAGAATGCCCTAAATCTACTATTGTGTCCCATATATATAATCCATTACAGTGATGATAGATTATTCCCATTCCTAGTTTTAAACTGCTATAATTTTTCTTTGGCATGGACACAATAATGGTTAAGAACCAATCTTTCAAGAAATGCAGTACATGTTGCCTGCATTATTATTATCACAGATATGCAGTTATCGGAAAGAATTGGTGTCACCTACATGCGAATACATAAAAGTAAAACCTGTCCACAATGTCATTGATAGTGTGCTTCTAGGTGCGAAGTTTGAACAAAAACAAATCTCGGGATCACATCACTGTACGTAAATTCTGGAATTTAGATGACAGCCTCGACACCTGAAGATATTCTCATATTTTTTTGTACATAATTCTTGATACAATCCCGTATTTTTTGATCTTCCTGGAGACCCTCGGAATAACTTTTTGGTTGTGCAAACCAAAGGGTCTGAAACCAAGTGGATTTATTTTTTGTCCCATACATCCTCATCCTCATCCTCATCCTCATCCTCGCTTTCTCCATTAGCCCATTTCAGTCTGTCCTGCTCTATCATACATAGATACCTCTCTCTAACATCTGTATATTTATCTTTATATACCCATCCATATTTTCTTAACCATATGAAATATTCTTGATCTTTAGATATATCTTTCACGAGATGAATATTTAAGTATCATTTCTTGTTTGTATCATTTCTTGTTTTGTACCTATTGAAGTAATGAAAATTATTGTTTTTTCGTTTAGCCTTCTAATACAATTTTCTTCACATTGTTTTTTTTTTTGGGTCATCTTTTCAAGAAGCATATCTCTTATCGATCTGAACAAAAGCAGATGATTTATTGGTTCGACCCCAATTACGATTCAACTAAGGGGATTTGGGATTAAACTCTTACATCAACAAAAGAACACATTTAACTGTTTGTATCATAAAAGCATAAACAATACCCATAAATCTCCGATGACAGCTTATGACTACCACGTAAAATGCATCAGACTTGTTAGTACTAAAATCACCAAAACAAACATAACAAATTCAATCCAGCCAAATAAGCAAATCAGAAAGTACCTGTTGAGAGAAGAGACCAGAACAAGTAAGCTCCTCCCGGACGAGATCACCAGTAGCGATGTGAGGGATACCAAGTAGTTTAGAGAGACGACTTGCATAGGTACCCTTACCGACGCCTGGGCAACCAAGGAAAACCCACTGAACATTTCTATTGCTGGGATCTCGACGAACAGGAAGAGTTTTATGACCGAGAGATGAAGGAAACCGAAGATCAGGTTCGGAAGTTACAGCTGAGGAGAAGCTCCTACAAGACGCTGTAGAGTAGAAGGAAAAGCCTCTGGCTCTCATCAGGCGGTTTAAAGCCGCCATTGAAATGTAAATCTGAGAAGTTGCAGAGAGAGAAAGAGGGAGAAGGATGGTAAAAAAGGTTTGGCGATGTTTTAAGAGGACATCGGTAAGTATCTTTCGTTTCCTTAAAAAGGAAGATTCGGATCCTAGAAGAGAGAAAAAAGAGGGGTAATTCTGTAAAATTTTAGGTAGTCGCGAGGTCATGCGATTTAATCGGGTGCTTGGTTATAGGATCCAACTAGGTGGAGCTGGGTTGTCTCGGGTCCAGTTTTCGCTCAATTCAGTTTTGGGGTTTCTTCTCAAACAAATTTTGGACATCCAAGAGGCTGCAACCAAAACTAAAATGGCGTCTGGTAAAATTAAATTTACGAAGGTAAATACAAACACCCTTGTAATTTTCAAAAGGAAAACTCTACCACCCGCCAACTCAACTGAACTCTTTGATGACGGTGTTATCCACGTCGATTTTAGCTGCCTCTCAAAGCTAAGTAAATATTACGTGTACACTTGGATAATATAATTGTGGGTTCATGTCCGCGATTAAGTAAACGAACTCAACTAGTGAGAAACTGAATCGCCAAACAAAATTTAGAAGAATCATAGGTTAGTTAATAAATAATCTTACATCATCATGAACAAAAAAGAACAAGCAATACACAGAATAACAACAGATTTGTTTTTAGTACACAACTAAAGAGTACATTATGAGGAAATGACCAAACTAGATGTGATCTCCCTTGCTATCATCTTCTGAAGTTTCATCCCCTCCATGCCTGCAAACATAAAAAAAAACAACCAATCAATCATGCAGTCTTAGCACCATTTCTCCTTTTAATTGTATCAAGAAGATGAAAAAGAAGAAGGAACCAGAGTAAAAAAAAAAAGGTTTTCAAAGAAGCTTTCCAAGATAAGCATCAATGAAACATGGAAATTGAACAGACATACCGCCAAGATGTCGTTAGATTTCGTGCTTTTCGGTCTAACTGGATGTTTTCCAAGGCATTTGAAGCTCGAATCACATCCTCAGAAATCTCGTCAGTATCGTATCTCCAGTTATATTCATCCTTCCTATAACCAGGCATGGAAGCGCCGATTCTCCTATCTGAAATACAGAAAAACATCAGGAAAGAAAAATCTCAAGCAACAATGTATCATTTTGGCAGGGAGAAAAAAAAAAGTTCCATCTTACCAGGCACATGAGAAGCAGGAACCATCCTACAAATCCATAAAATGGAACATATCAATTGAAAGTAATTAAAGAGAGTTGCAACTGTAAAGAGTACAAATCCACAAGTCGAGTTTATTTATTTATTATTGGTAACAAGTAGAACTTATTATATGCCATGGATGACGACTACTCTGATACCTTCCTAACGGAGGTAAGCCTCCAGCAACAGATGACGATGAGGGTTTCCGGACATTTCTTGAATCCAAGTTGGATAAGGACTCAGTTTCTGGAGCCATTGATCTTCTTCCAGTGCCCCTTGCTAAGTTCTGGGAGAACATAAACTAAGAAATAATTAGATGTGCCTAAACAATTCTTTTATCAAGAGTACCAAATTATCATTCATCGAAAGTGATTAAATTGCTACCACAAACCAAACAGCACAAAAATAGGTTCATGTATAATTGTTAGACATCTTTACTTTAACAGGAATACCTACTGTAAGGAATGCCGAAAATGAAAACCTTCTATAAACACGAGTTGAAATACTTCACTGTTTATAGACTTTTCCATATCATCATAGATGTTAATCATTGGATACATTACTAGATTAGTCTGGTGCAAGCTACAGAGTTAGATTTTAAGAGCAAAAAGACTCTTTTAACTCCTTCATATAGAAGATACGAGATATTAAGGAAAATTAAGAACCACAAAATAGTCACATGAATTTACCCAATAGTGGCCAAACTTTAATCTGATCAGTTCTATTATGCATGCTTGATTGGTAGAACAATGTTTCTGGACTAAAGAAATATCCATCTAGCCAACAATAAGTCTATTGGACCAATCAGCATAGCTCGCCTGAACCTCATTCCCTAGATCAAAATCATGGAAGGACAGTTGAAAGCTGCGCAATAGTTTTACTACCACAAAGAGGATGGGAGTTCCAACAATACTATTTTCTTTTTCTAATTCTTTCTGCATAAGGATGAGTTGCTTTATGAATAAAAAGAAACAGACTGAAAATGCATTTGTTCAGCAGTTACCGATGAGGATGAGTTGCTTTAAGAAATTTTTCTATAACTACTCCCCCTTTACTAAACCACATGATGAAAGTCAATATAAAGATCATGGACACCATCTTCCGCTATTAGTCATCCTAATATAACAAAACGTGTAGAATGCACGTGCCACCCAGTTAGTACTTTTATGAATCTTAACAGACTTGTAGCTTGTATGCCTAAAGCCTTCATGTTTATTAAGCCCAAATTCCCCTGTGAATTTCATACTATGGCCTGAATAATAATCTCAAAAATGATAAACTTATTATATTAATTAATAATTAGTGAACATCAAATAGAAAGGGGTCTGTATGTGAAATTTCTGTATACACAGTAGTTTTTTTTTTTTAATCTTTATTCAATTCATTCATCTAACAACCTCTGCTTGTATTGGCACCATTCACTGAGCAAATTTGTGAACATAATAAAGCTTAGATGTAAACAGACTGTCAAATGTATAACAATAGATGCTATCATATAAGCATATAACCAAAACTCAAGTTTGTGTATGTGTCCTTGTAGACAGGTTTCATCAAAATTCCAACAGGGAGTTAGGTTTAAGAGGTAATGACTATTGTCTGCTAAAATACAATTAATTGGCAACATTAAGTGTTTTTAGTACTAATTTGAAGTTTATTTAGCATGTTTCTGAAATTGATCCAGGAAAACAAGCTTCTAAGGAAACATAAACTAGAACCATGTCAGACTTCAGAGAAATAGAAATTCAAGGAGTTGGAATCAAGAACCAAACCTCAAACTTCAAAAATCCTTCAAGAACGTCCAAAAGCAAAGGACCACTTTCTCCATTCCTGTTCAGATCATAGCCATTGTTGCTACTAAAATCATTCAACTCAGCTTTCCAGAAATCCTTTTGCTGCAAGCAAAATCCATTCACAAATAAAGAGAAAAAGATGCATAAGAAAATATTTTAACAAAGCCATTTCCTGAAACTAGCCAACGTTAAGTATAAAATTTTACATCATTACATGATTACCAAATTGCACTCGGGTAGATAAACTTTTAGGGTGTGGCTCAATTGTGCCCAATCCATGTATTCAGCTATTAGTGCTGTAAGTAGCCTCCCTGTGTGTATCACATCAAAGGCAACCAAAGAATTATAAATAAGAACAGGTTATCAAAGACAAGAACCTGAATTATTTTCAGCATCATAGGCACGCAAAAAAAATATACGTATCGCACATCCAAGAAACCCATGGAGGGAAGGACAGAACACCGAACTTTTCACGAAGACAATTAGTGAAAGGGTTACCTGAAGGAGAAGCATGAAGCTGCTTTGCACGTTCATTGCAGCTACCAAGTAAAGCAGGAGGCACACCATCATCATTTTCAGTTACCCGATCCTCTTCCTCAATGGCCTCGAATACACTTGCCCTAAGCTCAGCCTAACAAGAAATTAAAAACAGCAGAGGTATGTACATGAAACATAAAAGAAACGTGAAAACCAGGTAAAGATCTACCAGCCACTACATACAAGATAGAAGTAATACTTGCTACAGCCCTTCAAACCCCATAAATACTTATTCGTATATCATAAGAAGATATTAATAACCTATGTTTCACTTACAGCATTCTTTACTCAAAGAAAACACCAAAAAGATTTCCAAATGGCATTCCGAAAACCCACAAAATTTCCACTTCCCAGCAATACCCACGAGAGAACACTCTTCCCATTATCATAAACCTAGCCCAAATACACAATTTCCACAAATTCAAGCTATAATTCCTAAATTTCACCCAATACAACCCTCGAGTTACATGTATTCTACCTTTTTTTATTTCCAGCAATACTCACAACATCACACTCTTTCATTATCACAAACCCTAGCCCAAATACACAAAATTGCACCGAGTCAAGCTATAATTCCTAAATTTCATCCAATAAGAACCCCTTCTTTTCTATTCTACCTTCTGTACCCTAAATTCGAACGAACATTGAGAATTTAAACAAGTAAAAAACGAAAATGAAATGAAAGAGACAGAAGAGGGTTTTTAAGTGGGGGTTACCCTGATCTTGGCGAGAACACCTTTCTTTTCTAGGGTTCGAGTGACTAGGGTTTTGAGATCCATCATCTCCCTCGTATAGTCGTCCATCTCTTGCTTGATTGTTTAGGGGGCCTTCACTTTTCACACCAAAACCAAAACCAAAACCAAAACCTTCTTTACTTTTAGTGTGAGAGAGAACGAGGGGATAGAGAGAGAGTCCACTGCGAGTGAGGAAGACAAAAAGTGAAGAATTTTACAACCCTTAACCAGATTCAAATGTTTTTATGGCAGGTTTTTGGGTTAACCGGGAACTAAGGTCTTGTTTGGCTGTAAGGACGACGCTAGATGCCTTCCTTTGCTTTTACGCTTCATCTTTGATGGGGATTTTTTAGTTCAGGATTACAAGAAAACTGGTTCGTCCTTTTTATTTTTAATTTTTTCCATTTTGGGCATAAATCTGTTTGGACGGCTATTGAACATCAAAAGATTAAGTCGATTTTCAAGCCAATTTCATCGTTTTTATGAAGCAAAAGACCAGGAAATAATAAATTTGCATGTCACTAGTTGGGGGATTGACTTAAATTCTGTGGGCTAGCCCATATCCAAAGGTCTAGTATTATGAACTATCTCCATCAGATTGGTACATGGTACTAAAAGTCAACTTCGAACGTCTTTCTCGTAAGATCATTGTCACAAAAAATTAGTCCGTAATTCATCTCCACAAAGACCCTCACAATTAGGTGTGACAATAAAGTAGGTAGTAGAACTGTAGAAGTAGAACATATATAAAAGGTATAAAAATTTGGGTAGAACATTTAAAATGTGGGTGGAAACATATATTTGTCCTCAGGTAGTGTATTATGCAATAACATAGCCTCAGTTGCCTAATTTGAGCCGATTTAGAGCCTCATTAATATAGTAAAGATATCCAACCCATATGCAAACTCCCATGGGCTTGACAACTCCCCAGGTCCGACGTCCCAAGTCCAGTTTCGCTGTTATGTAGGGTTGATGTTTATGGGTGATGATCCAATCAACAAAGAACAGCTGCCACTTTATTTTTGGATTAAGCAGGTTTTTTATACAAGATTAATTCTAATCGTTGCTTACTTATCGACTCGTCACCAATATCATCAATCTTATAGGTAACAGCAGAGATGGAAACCCACCTCTCAGTCTCATATTTCTGTTATAGAAACCGAGTACAGCTACATTTGAGAATCATAAAATAGGAGACCAGAGCTTGTAACAGCCTAACAGAGGGGATAACTGCCAGACCTAAGACCACAGTTAACAATTCCTTTACTTCAATATTATGATATGGCGTAAAAAACGTTTCTTTTTCAAATAAATAAAGCGATGATTATGCGAATATTACAGCATTTCCTGAAATGATTTCACAAGTATCTACTGCAGCTATAAAAGCTCGGCATACAAAACGGTCAGAGGATATATGAAAAATTCAGACAACTATTATTCACAATAAGCTAAAGAGTCCCAAGACTATCGATGTGAAATCCTGTTAGCTACTTCAGATTCCAAACATGATAGATCCCATACTTACAGAACACACACTTCCAACTGAGGTAGAAAAGATGGCACCTATTTCACATTTGGTGCTAAAGATCTAAAAGGAAAGCATCAAAACTGCATTTTCCTTTCTCTTACTTCGGAGGAAATAGAGTATTGGAAACCTGATATTCCATCTATTATTATCTTCCAACTGATCTCCACTTGAAAGCAAATCCATATTAGAATTATCTATCAGCTCAGATCTTCCCCAAACATACATCGATGTACCTCTACTGCCCAAAACAGAGTAAGATGTTCTGATGAGATCAATTGGAAATGATTTGGAACTGAAACAGACACAACATATATTGTGCTTCAACGCTGAAAATTTGGCCCTTTCCTTTCATCCCTGTATTTTTTACCCAATCGAGAAGAAGAAAAGGCTACAGCCTACAAGGGAACTTAATTTACAGGTGCCTACTTAATGTGATGAAAGTACAAACTTCCATTCAGTAGCTGGGCGGAATCGGGCTATTAGTAAGACTGACTGCCTCATTTAGGAACTGGGTTGAAACCCAACACACTTCAGGTTTTCAACAAACAAGACAAGAAAAACTCTTTTGTTAAAATGGATTAAAGAAGATGATGGAGAGAAGGCATCAATAAATCGAAAAAACAATGCAGCGAATCAAGGAGCAGTTACCCAAAATATAGAATGCTCAGCTCAGTTAATGATATTAAGCCAACCTTTAGTCCCCTCCAAACTCTTTATGTGGCTCTTTATAAATAAATAAAAACTCTTTCTGTGGCAAATGAGAAACAAAAGTTGAGTCTCTGCTTTATTCAAATCTTCAATACAGATGGAACCACAATGTACCCTCATTCTAGAGTTTTGCTCTAAAGATACCCAAGAGATGATCAATCAACTAGTGACTTAAGAAAATGAAAATGAAAAAACGATTCCGTGGAAGCTATCTTATTTCTACAATACAGCTTCCATGATTCCAATAAAGAGCAAAACTTTGAAGCTTTTGACAGACTTCTTTTCTTACACCAAAACTTTTCACTGAAGCCCCACCCGTTGTCTACTGATTACCTATAGATAACTGGTTAATTGTATTAGTCATCAGTCTACTATGAAGATCACATAAATTTGAGGTTTCTTTATCTACAAAATATTACAGATTACATTCAAAAGAAGAAACAATTTCAAGGAAAAGACAGCAAAAGCTTTCCAAATTAAAAATATTGCAATTCGAGTGTCCAAAATCGACCTTATTGAGCCAACTTTTTTATCATCGGAAACAAAATTCATCGAAATTTGTTATTTGATTTCTCATTTGGTTCAGTGGCAACAACATCATTGTAGGAATAAACAGAAGAAGATGGATCGTGCAACACCAGCAATAAAATTTTGACCAAGTCCATTCAAATTAAAATTCCTAAGCTTTCCAACAACATTATTTGTTTTGATAAGTAGGCTGGGAACAACACCATTAACTCATCAAAACAAAATAAGATCTTGGGGGGAAAAAAGAAGAAGAGCACAACAAACAAAAGTCACAAACTCTACAGTCATTTGTTGCTTAGTATGATAGAAGTAGAAATAACATACCTTGATGAGTCCTCTCTCCCCACATTATAAATATTCCCCTTCCATTCACAGTTACGGATTCACATTGTTGGATTTATACGCGGATGCCCCGCATTCATTCTGAATGAACCCAACCTCAGGTTTATTTATATACGTTTTTCCATAAAACCATTTTGAACCAAAGTACCATTATGAAGAAAGAATTTGAATGCACTTAACAATTCTGAGAATTAACAATATCATACCATGAACATTTTTTGAAGCAAATTACATCAAGAAGATTACAATTTCAATGCCCACTCGCGATACATAAATTCGAGTTTGATACACTTCAAATTATCACAAAAAGGCTTCAAATGAAGAAAAATTTAAAACAGTAAAAGAAGAAAGAACTTAAACTTACAGCTCTATAAAAAAGGCTTAGCTAATTTTACTGTCCACCACTTTCCTCCAACTTCTGAACATAAGCCTTCAAAACCATAACCAAATCCCTAGCCGGAGCTTGAAGTGTACTAACCAATGCAGAAGCCGGACTCTGAAGCGATCCCAACAACTTCGCATAAATCTCAGCTCTTGTCGGCATTGTTTCCAACGCCTTAAAATCATCTGGTCCATAAAATTTCCCCTCAAATACAGCTCCAGTAAAATCGTTATCTTCAAGCTTCTTCTCTCTCTGGAAATTCCGATAAGGTTTCAAAGCTCCAGGAATTTCTTCAGTATGAACAAACAGCCAAGCATTCATCCCTTTCATACAAGGTTTTAGGGCTTCCCATGGAGTTCCTTCTATAGCTTTACCAACAAGTGTGTTCTTTGCAACAACTAGGTTAACAGATTCAGGTAAAGCTCTTCTAAGATCTTGAAATTGCTTTACTGTTAAACCTTTGTACTTGATTCCTGCAATAAGATAACAATTTTCCAACTGTTTCTTAACATTCTCAACTGTTTCTTCCTTCTTCGTTCGGCTAATCGCGGCTCTAATTGAAGGGAGATGTCTGGTTTTGTATGGAGTTGGGAAAGAGGTTTTGGTAATGAAAAGCGGTTTTGTGAAACTAGATAAACTTAGGGTTTTGGATGAAGGTGGTTTTGAGGATTGTAGTGTGCAGAGTGAGGCTTCCATGGTGGGGAAGAAGGTGTGACTGTCTGTGGGAAGAAGTGTAAAACTTGAGATACTGATAAAGCCTTATCTTTTCGCTGGCGTTTATTTAAGTTTTTTTTTTTAGATTTGCCTTCATCAACGGTTTATAGTAGAGGTACTATCTTATTATATAGCGATCGTGAATACAGTATCATTCAAAATTCTCGAAACCAAGAATTTAGCATTACAACCCTATAGTTTACCAGAAATTATTATATTACCCTCCATACTTTTGACATCTACTATCACCCCTATAACTTCACTTGCACAGTTAGAGAGAGAAAGTGAGTTTGAGAGAGAGACGATGATGGCGTCTGCGAAAGTAGTAGCCCTAAGAGCTCTAAATGGAAGATCACCACTCTGCAATGGATTATTTCGTGGTTTCCGGCTTAATTCGACGGTCAGTGTTCGAGCTTACTCGGCAAACATGTCACCACCGTCCAAGGCGGTGGTTTACGAGCAGCATGGATCGCCTGATCAAGTGACCAGGTTCGAGTTCTTATTTCAGTGTTTGGTTTTGTAAAAATTCATGTATAATTCCTCTGTTAAATCACTATTTATGGTTCTTAGTCGATGAATAATGTAAAGTAGAACTGTTTTTTTGTATAATTTTGTGGAGCTTCTTCGTTGCTGTACTTGCAGACTTATTGAGCTTCCGCCAGTTGAAATAAAAGAGAACGATATATGCGTGAAGATGCTCGCTGCTCCCATCAATCCTTCCGATATCAATAGAATTGAAGGTTGTAAGCAATGCCTGCCATTTTTTTCTTTTAGGTTTTTATCTCTTTATGTGGATTGTGTTAGTAGAACTGCAATAAGGATTTTGCTCTCATGTCCTGATGCATATCTCATTAGGGAAGTTTTTTTTGTTTTGTTTGTATTGGGTAGAGATTAGAGAACTTGTGCTAAACCTCTTCAAAATTAGTATTCATGTGGTTCCCAAATAATTGGGATTAGCAACGATGACAATGGTGATGATTGCTTTTGATCCTTTAGAAGTGACTGGGCCTATTTTCTCCTCCTTACCCCTCTCTACCTTTGTGTGGTTGGATGATTTAAGGGGTATAAATTTGTTTATAAACATTGTATACGATAAACCACGATTGGGAAAGAACTCTTCTAGTCATCATTATATGCATGTTTATTTGTTTATGTATAGATCACCAAAGAAAAACTAGGTGAATGTCCCATTTTACAACTCTTCCTTATGATTGATAAAATATAGATGTTTTTTTGGTTCTCATTTAATTCTTTTTGTTACTAATGAAAGGAAAATCTCTTCTTGATTGATTTTCACTTCTCACCTATAAATTTGTACTGTAGGTGTATACCCGGTTAGGCCTCCACTTCCTGCAGTTGGAGGATACGAGGGTGTTGGGGAAGTACAATCCTTGGGATCTGCTGTAAAGGGTCTGTCTCCTGGTGATTGGGTCATACCATCTCCTCCTTCATTTGGTATTTTCCCTATCATGTTCTTAGAGTTGTCAATATATTTATATTCACATCACTTTGTTTCTTATGCTTGAATCTTTTCTTGACTTCCAATTTCATTGTTATTTCCATTGGATTTCTGCTGTTCTAAAGTCATCAGTCAATGTTCATGTTCTATTTGATTTTCTTAGAAACTGAGAAAGTATGTGGTGCATAGGGACATGGCAGACTTATGTTGAGAAAGAGGAGAGTTGTCAATATATTTATATTCACATCACTTTGTTTCTTATGCTTGAATCTTTTCTTGACTTCCAATTTCATTGTTATTTCCATTGGATTTCTGCTGTTCTAAAGTCATCAGTCAATGTTCATGTTCTATTTGATTTTCTTAGAAACTGAGAAAGTATGTGGTGCATAGGGACATGGCAGACTTATGTTGTGAAAGAGGAGAGTGTCTGGCACAAAATTAATAAAGATGTACCTTTGGAGTTTGCTTCTACAGTCACAGTAAATCCTTTGACAGCTCTGCTCATGTTGGAAGACTTTGTTAAACTGAATTCAGGTACTGGCAGAACATCCTTATTTCTCATACCAGATAGCGTTATCTTTTCTTAATTTCTTACATTCGAATTTACCTGTTTTCCTCTGATCAGTCTGTACATGATTAGGAGATGCTATTGTTCAAAATGGTTCTACAAGCATTGTGGGGCAGTGCATTATTCAGCTTGCGAAACTTCGGGGCATCCACAGCATTAATATTATCAGAGATAGGTGCAA
The DNA here is from genome assembly GCA_002174775.1 of Macleaya cordata. Lineage (NCBI taxonomy): Eukaryota > Viridiplantae > Streptophyta > Magnoliopsida > Ranunculales > Papaveraceae > Macleaya > Macleaya cordata. The sequence continues at coordinate 4,367,862 of MVGT01000437.1, read as the reverse complement.
ATTTTCAAATTGAAGCTTTTCTTAATCTGTTAATCGGATATTGGAATGCTGCATAATCATAAATATATGTGGCCTCTGAATTCCAGTGATCTATCTTTATCTGACTTGCTTGTTCATGAAAACAACAGAACATTTGAATTAAGGAAAGGAGGCTCCATTTGATCATTTCCATACTGACATGTGCCTGCTGTGGTTTTCTGACATGATTGCATGCAATACTACTTTCAAACTAAGTGCCTTTTCTTATGAATTAACTGAAGAGCCTTGTTACATAGCTAAACTGTGCTTCCAGCAAAGTAATCTTTTAAAAGAACTCACGCAGTCACACCTGCATCTACCTTCTACCTGTTGCTGTAGGGCTGGGGCAGAAGACGTGAAAGAAAAACTCAAGCAACTTGGCGCTGATGAAGTGTTTACAGAGAGCCAATTGGAAGTGAAAAATGTCAAGAGTCTCCTGGTATCATTAATTTTCTGAGTTGTTATAAATTTATTGTAAATACTGACTGTTGTAGGGAGGTTCTTATCCTGTTTGCCAAGTTTTGGACTAATTTATTTTAGTTTATCCTTTATTCCTGTTGATTTTCATATGAGATTCTAAATTCCGAATAATACGTTTATTTCTTTATTCTATGTTTTCTTTGACCGCTTATGATTTCACTGGCATGTTTAGGGTGCTTTACCTGAGCCTGCGTTGGGATTCAACTGTGTTGGTGGCAATTCTGCTTCTTTAATTCTAAAATTTTTAAGGTGAAGCATGCTTTCTGTAATTTGTAATGAGAATAAAAACTTTGTTTTTTAAGTACTGGATGGTTGTAGTCTTTGTTAGAATATCGTGAATCTCTCCCTGACTTTATTTTTTGGCAACATGATAAAAGATTCAAAATTTCCCTAAGCAAGCTGATGAAATCTTATTTCTGCAGGCAGGGAGGGACTATGGTGACTTATGGTGGTATGGCTAAAAAACCTATCACAGTATCTACTTCATCTTTCATTTTTAAGGTAGTGTCCTACTCCTGAAAATTTGCGATACTTTTTGTGATAACTGTCAATGACATCTATACTTCTGTTTTTGTTGCGTACTCTGTTTTCCTGTTCTAGAGGCTTGAGATCATGGGTAATCCATTCATCTATTTCTCCAGCATTAATGCCCTCAAACCCAAAACCTACTTTCTTTACACTCTTGTCACTTCAATACACAGTAGGCTTTTAATCCTATGAGCTGAAGCGTAGAAGTTCCTCATAGCTGAATTGCTCAAGGAACAATCACTTGAAGAATCCTTACAAATCAACCTTCAATGTTGTAGTCCATATCCTAATTGTCCCCATATAAATCATAAGTGTCAGATTACTTCTAAAATCTGTAGTGGTCAACAGAAGTGGAACCTGTTGCTTCCTCAGAGCTTAAAGCCCCAGCTTGAATTATTTTGGTCAATGAAAGAAACCATATGCATATGAAACAATAACATTAGTAATGGGCTGTACAAAAATAGAACTGGTTATGGTAGTTCATTCTTCCAACCTATGTGTTGGTCTAGTTCATGGGCGTAAGCTGTATTCTGTTTCCAACTTAAGTTTTCGGATCAGGACTCTTGACTAAATCCAACTACTTCAAATTACATTCCTCTAGAAATGCTCCATTTATGTATTCTTAGATGTTTGTCAGTAATTGCTTTGCTTCATTGGCTCTCCATTGAATGCACTCTCTGTGCAGGATCTTACTTTACGAGGTTTCTGGTTGCAAAAATTGATGAACTCGGAGAAATCCCAAGAGTGCAGAGTTATGATAGATTACCTTTTGGGCCTAATGCGTGATGGAAAGTTAAAATATGAGTATGTTTTCTTTGAAGAAAAACGTGTGTATATGTTTATTAGTGTTAATCGTTACTTTGCAACTGCAACTCCAGCTTCTGCAGGGCTTCATTGCCCTATAATTTACTATTGGTTGTTGAACTATGGCTGCCTTTTTTTTTTGCAGGATGGAGCTGGCTCCCTTCGACAATTTCCCTGTGGCATTGGATAAAGCGTTGGGAAAACTAGGAAGCCATCCTAAACAAATTCTCAAATTTTAGACCATGATCAGAAACTTTCGCATTGTACATCTTCATGTTTCATTGCTGGAGAGTTGCCTCTGAAATTATAAGATTATGTAAAAAAAATTTGATTTTGCATTTGTTTTTCGTTTTTATTTTTTTTTGTGGAACCCAGAAGCGTTCTGTCATCATGTCTGATTAAAACATGGTTAGCTGATTTGTGGTGAGTCATTTCCGAGTCAAAATCAAGTTGAAGTATACGTTAAAATAAAAATGTACCCCCGGTTTCTGGTTGATTCAACTGAATCAACCTGATTCGATGTGCCCAATCCACACTCAAATGAATCTATGCATAGCCTGATTCAATGTGATACCCAACCTCTCTTTCTGGTCAATCGGATGACTTTTTCATGAATAAAACAGAGGAGGTACTACTACTACCCTTAGTTTGCCTTCACTCCTCACTCTATGATAACCATCCTCAGTGGTATAACATAGTCTTAATGTGATATCTTCAATAGGATTATTGGCTTGGTTCTCAATACAACAGAACCATTCTGATTATCGGAAGGAAAAAAAAATGGATAAATTCTGGATCTTAGTAACCAAAACCTTGGTATATGGGTAACGCTCCCGCTCCTGATCCTCGCGCTCCTGCTCCGAACTACTCTCTGGCGCTCCCGCTCCGAAGGTATTTTTGAACTAAGAATATTTTTTAATCGGCCGCTCCGACGCTCCCGCTCCCACTTTCGTTCCCGCTCCGACCCGCGCTCTGGTTACTTAGTTCTGGATCGACCACTATCTGATCCACTCAAAGCCTACATACATTCTGTAAGCATAACAGATCCCGAAGGGATCATTGCCCCTGACTAGCATCGGGCAATATTAAAACTCCATTCTGGCAGTCACTTTGACTTCAAGGTAAGGGTAGTGGGAATCCAAAAACTTATGGATCCATGGATTCTTGAATGGAGGGAGAATAGTGGAGTTTTTAATTCGATTTGGATTATGGGTTCCACGTGGCACAAAATGATGATCAGATGATCCTTTTTTTTTTTTAATTATTTTAATTATTTTTTAACTTCTTTTCTGTTTTTTATTATTTTTTAATAAGATTTCTTAACCAAACGATCTGATGATCGTTTTAGAGTTGACGAGTATCTGATGATCGTTCCACTAGCGATCCCTTAACTAATGAAAAGTTGCTTCTATACTTGAATTCTTGGATCCCACTATCAAGGTAAAAATCCATGGATTCTTGGACTCCACTAAACTTGCCCTCATGCAAATTCATATAAAATGTCTGCAATGTCTGAATGCAGAGGAAACAACTCGATTTGTTTATCAACATTGGAGAAACAATGCATAGCCCAGTAATCTTGCTCTTCAACTACAAAGAGGGCAATGCAGTTCAGAAAAAAAAAATACAGAGAAAATCAAGAACAAGAAAGAATATTTTATTTTCAAAGCATTCATTTTCCAATGTATTTCAAAAATCAACTCTTAATCCATTGTTTAAGTTGAAAGCTTCAGACATAACACACTGCCTGTTCAATCCTAGTGTGCATGCCCAACTAGAAGCTAAACGGATTGCCTGCAAATCTTAATTTGTATTTCAATAATTTGAATAACTTAGGTTTAAAAATGGGCACGAATAAATCAAAAGCTGGTAACGAAAGTGAAGAGGACAACAGTTGCCAAGAGTTTATAAAGATAATTCCTTTTTCAAGATATAGTTCACTGCATCTTCCACAGTGTCCACAACCTGCAGAAGCAAAATGACACAAATTAAGTGGCAGCTGTACATGAATGAAGTTCTGAAATAGGTAAGAACTAAGGTGTACTAGAATTAAACATGTTACGCCCCCTGCATGCACCAGGTCTGTCATAAGCTAACAGAAATCATGTATGTTAGCTAAGAAGCAAAAGTGGCAGCTGTACATGAATGAAGATCTGAAATAGGTGTTAACTAAGGAGTACTAGAATTAAACATGTTAAGCCCCCAGCATGCACCAGATTTGTCATAAATTTTGGGAGATGTAAAGGGTTTCATGTCAATATATGGGTTCTTTATCCCCTTTTTTTAGTTCTATAAATATACATATTTTTTCATACTTCTAAAACGAGGGGAATCTTTTTTTGTTTTTTGATTGGTATGAGGAGAATTTATTCTCCAATAACAGATCTTAAATCAAGCATTCTGGGAAAAAATTGAAATATGTGAATAAACACTCATATTTGACTATGTCAACATAAAACTAGATTGACATCTACAGTGTGCATCATTCAACCTACCAAATCTGCTGGAAAGTCTGCATGGTTTTCTTTTCCCTTGAAAACCCCTGTCCTTGTCAGAATTGAAAACCAGGGATGTCCAGCCTGAAAAGCAAGGGAATCTTTACTCGCTTAATCTTATATAGATTTGAAGATAAATGCTTTAATTTGCATTTGGTAGAGCTATACAAGTTTAACAAGAGTAAAAAAAGAGTAAGGAACTAGAACCCCAAGGACAAACCTGTCGTGCTCCATTGATGTCGACTGAAGGGTTATCTCCAATCATATACAGGGTTTTGAAAGGTTGGCTGTTCTCTTCATTATTCACAGCATCAACACCATAAGAAGAAGATAGCCAAAGTTGTTTCAATATGGCTTCTGCGTTCTTGAATACAAATGGATTTGGTTTCCCAAAAGATGTATACTCCAGAGCATTAGGGTGTATTCTGCATATATTAAGATAAAATACGTGAAGACAGTTATTTCCAACTTTTCACATGCATAAATGAAACTTCATGTGGAAGTGCATTGGTGGATAAGTCCCAACTAAGGTCCTGCAACAGTTTATAATTGTAAGTGGGTCATTGGTCAAATCATCTTCAGATTATTGCAACCACGTCTCACAAGTTGCCTTTGTGGGGTCAGGGAGCAGTGGTCAACGTCAGTAGTGGTAGAAAACTCATTTAGGACATTTAAGTCATTCATTCTTTTGCTATGCAAAAGGAAGTCAATGATTGGTGCATTTTGACATTATAGCATATCTGAGAGATGGGTGGAGTATGGTCATAAATAGCATATGCAGATAGTAACTATTCTGTGGATAGTGGTGGCCTATACAATTTACTAGCTGTTGCAAGACAACATATATTTCTTGTTGATCATCAAGTATTACCTGTTGAAAATGGCTTCCACAGCAATCCTAAAAGCACCCATACCAAGACGTTCCGAAGTAAATGCAGCCTGCCTTTCATGGGACCTGGTCAGTAGTCTGTAGTCCATGTAGGAACAGAAGTTATTACTTTATTCTACATCTTATAGACGGTACATGTGGCACACACATATTTGCAGACTCCTGCCTGCGCGGCTCACATGTATGGATTTGCTATTGATTTTACCCATAGTTACCGGAAACTCTACCCCCCTTGCATACCGTGTACCGGATTCTTCGTACCGGTTTTGGGTACTCTAGCTAACCAATACTCTAAATTTGGCGTACCCAAATCTTTCAACTTGATTTTTCTAAAATTTAAAAGACAAAAAGTCTAAAAGATTACCTAGTTAACTAGTTTCTATTTCTTGATGAGTATGAACCTCTTGGTTGTAGGTTTGCCTATGTATATACATAATATAAGACATACATATATATATATATTTATTGATATAGCATCCTGAAAAAGAGTTCTAAAATGAATCACGACCCAAAACTGCGTATCGAAGAGGTATACCCCTAACGTACCGCGCACGCAAAAAGTAGCGTACCGCGTACCTGTACCACGTATCGGAACGAACCGCGTTCCAGGTAACATTGATTTGACCTTTTGTAATGCATCATTTAACATTTATAAAGTAGAACTTCCCCATTTAGTGCTTTAACTAACCTGGTATTCAAGATCATCACTTGCAAAATATAGAGGTGGTTGATGCCCAATCCCTCTTCCAGGAAGACCCCCAGTTCTTAAAATATCGCAGAGAACCTAAAGCCATCATCAATCAGTTCAGGATCTTTTACAGGAAAACCCATTTCAACTAGACTCATGTCGGCCAAGATGATTACTACTACCAATTATCAGAAAGGAGAAAAAAGAAAAGATGATTAACTAATACCCAGCAAATAAAAATTTCGAGGAACTCTTAAAAAGAAAAAAGAATTCCACCATAATTAAAAAATACCTCTTAGTTCTTGATAAAGTGGTCATAGCACTAGAAAGCATTAGGATTTCAAACTTGGCAGTTGTGCTTTCCTGCTGTTTTATAGCTAAAAATTTGGTGCTTGAAAACGGTTCTTTAAGGAATGGTTTCTGTTTCACCCAATTTTTCCCAGATGACCAGGGCAGTCATGTAGTTCTCCATTTTCGAAAGTGTCAGACGTAATTTAAAATTTGGTCACTATGTAAAGTTAGATTGATGGATACATCACCATCTAACTGAAGAATGGCGAAATTATAGAACAAAGTATAGTGATGACTCTGGTTTTACTGAAATTACTATCTAAACCAGTAATATAGTGGTTCACATTGGATTCTTATTGTTTTGTTTGATAAGTAAATGCAATTTCTCTAGGGTTCACATACAAAAACCAAATATGAGTGAGTAAAAGTTGTAGAACAATATATGCCATGAAATTGTGGCTAAACATTTCAAAACCAAATAAGCAACAGGTTAAAGGGGATAACCTGAATGTCCCTGCTCCAGTCAATTGAATCACTAACAACAAACACAGCTTGAACTCTATCCGAGGAAACATTGGATCTAGTGGCCATTTCCTTCAAGGTGTTGTTCTTATTAATTTGGTTCTGAATTGTCCAATTCTTATACTGAGACAGGGGATCGATGTTATCGAAGTAGGATGCATACTCATCTATTGAAAGAACGTTTCTGCAGATAAGTTAATATAACAAGCAAGATTCAGGGACAAAATACATCAAATATGAAAACACCAAATAATCATCGTGCAACATGACATCAAACCTAGAAATAATGGCTATGTATTAACAATAATAAGAAGAAGTGTAGGGAAATGACATACTTAAAGCCATACTCAGACATAACTGCAGCAGGTTCCCCTTTTCCAACAGCAACAATGAGTTCATTCTCAAATCTGCAAAAAGCAAGAAACAATTGACGAGACATAAAAACGAATCAATAGAGATCCAGATTCCATATATCATGGAAGTGACGATCCTTCATCATGTAGATAATAGAAGAAAGTGAATAACAGGCCTGAAGAAGGTCATTTCAATTTTAAACATCAAATTAGTGTCATCAATGGATCAAATTTCAATCAAGATGTTCACCTGTTTTTTAGCTCTTTAAAAGGTGAATGGCCCTGTACAACCTTCATAAAGCATAGTCAACAAGGAGAGTAATACAGATAGTAAGCATTCAAATAAATATTTGCAGCACAATGATCATGGAAAAGCTCAAAAAGGCGTGTTTCTGACAATTTCAGAATCTACAGAACAGTACCTGGGAAGGCAAAATTTTTACCCCCAAGAGTCTACTTAGTTCCCGGGCTCGATTAGATTCAGGGACACCACCTCCTATCAAATAGAGCGATGATATGTGTTAGCCTATTCTAAAGGTACTACACATCCTCTTCATCCAATAATCATTGATTAGTAAATGAAATCCAAAACCTATTTACATAGACATCACTGATGATCCTGTATATTTTGGTAAAGAAAAAGAGGATGAGAGTGGTGTGAAAGGAGATGAGATGACATAATTGAATCATGTCAGCTGATTCAGTCAGCTCGTCATCTTCCCTGCTTCACATATAAACGAGCCAGCTGATAACTTGATTCCTGCCAAGTGATTAATGGGAGTCAAATGGGGTGGTTTTGGCTCTTTTCCATGTGTGACGCATATAGTTGGTAACAGTGGTGAGAAAACAAACCAGATGAGTCAAAGGCTCCAAGAGGAGAAGTGGCAGGCTAAAGCCTAAAAGGACACAAATGTTGGATAAAACTAAATTTGAAATGACTGGAAATAGAAAAGTAATCTAAATTTGGATTCAGATAATATTTCCCAAAAGGGTTATGTTAAGAGTAAGATTTTTAGCACAAGATATAGCCACACTAAGACTAGTAAGTAACTGCAAAACTACTTGAAGACAATCGTTTGTGTTTTCGAAAAAAAAAAAAAGGGCATGCAAGGATTTCATCTCCATGTACAGTTTTGGAGACAAGAAATCAGCATGCATTCATTTGCATGTATTCGCGCTAACTAAGCATAAATTTAAGTAAATTTAATCTGTGAAAGCGTCCCACAAAAGGGTTGCAGATAATACAGAAATAACCCACTCACACGACGACTCACCATTTGTCAAGAACAGAAACGGAATCTTCAAAGCACCTGCAGAGAGGGAATTTTTATTTTATGGTAAGATAGTTTCATAAGAAGAGAGAAAAGTAAGAAAAAAATTTGTCACAGATGCATCCTGTAATCAGCAAATATATACATTTATAAAAGTTGAAATTTTAGACAAAGTAGTTCAAAGAGTACCATCAATCAAGTAGACAAGTACTCAAAACGCAAAGAAAAAATAAAGAAAAACTGAAACACTATGGTTCAAGAATAATACAAAAGATAGGTTGAGAAACAGAATTTAGTAGTTGAAGTTCTTAATTGATTGAAATTACCTAACAATGAAAAGTTCATTCGAGAAACTACACAGTGATCTAAACAAGTTAAACAGCAAACAATGAATTAAAATTTTAGGGTTTTTCTTTTTTGTTTACCAGAATCTCCATATAATCTTCTAAGTGCCTGAAGAGATCCTCCTATAGGAGTGTGGCCTCGGAGAATAACCCCATCGATATCAAATGCGATTCCAAAAGAAGGCCTGTCCCAGATTACTCAAAAATCTTATTATTAGAGAATTTCTTCAAAAAGGAGAACAAAGGAAGTGAATAAGTACCGTTGGGGTTCATAGTGATGCTTGGAGAACGGACGTGAAGCTTCATAAGGAAACAACGATAATGGCGATCTTCTGTTTCTACTCTGTAAAACCCTAATTACGGTGTTTATCTGAAACCTCATTTTCCTCTTCCTACAAACTGAAAAAAAAAAAAAAAAAAAAAAAAATTGCATTCTCTGGAGAAAAGCCTCTCTCTAAAAATTAAGTAAAGTGCTTAATTAATAAGCAAGAGATTCTAGTGATAATTTTGATGGGTCCCACCCATTATCCCTCAACAACAACAGTATCAACGGTCAACAGCGGGTTCTGTGTTAAAAATAGTAGACGTGTGTTGTTCCCCGATTCCTGTTTCCTATATCAACGGACTCAATATTTTATGTGATTTTAAAAGTTCCGTTGAATATTAACCCTAGCTTCTTCTTCACGCAGATTTGTTTTTTATTCAAATCGAAGAAACCCATAGCAGACCAGCGATTCCAGAAGAGTTCCACATGCGGATCGATCACCATCTAGAATGAATAATAATAATAATAATAATTTTCCTCCTCCAGAAACCCTAGATTTTATGGAGGTTGATGATCAGGGTGAGAGTGATCCTCCTCCAGAAACCCTAGATTTTATGGAGGTTGATGATCAAGGTGAGAGTGATCAGAGAGTTCATCTTCTTGAAACTTTGCTCTCCGTGGTAGCAACTTTAGACTATAATTACGAGTACGACAGTCCTGAACGTTCAGTACCAGACGCCTTTCACGTAGGCCTGGTCGGGCCGATTGTTAATGTGGGCGAGAGTTTAAAGAGCTTGGAGCGAAGAGCCAATGAAATCCCACAAACCAGAGTTGAAAGTACCCACCGAGAGAAAGTTCACCTTATTAAAAGTATGCAAATGAGGTCTCTTCTATCTCTGACTAAAAGATCAGGTAGAACAGGATTCCGTGGGAGACAATTGTTGCAAATTGCGAATTTGTGCAACATGTTAATAAGCTTGGAGAGGAGGCGAGAAGAAGAAGATGAAGAAGCAGCAGCAGCAGCTTTAATCAATAATGGTACAGTTTCAAGATACTCATCATCAGGATTCGATCCTTTTATAACTATTCTCCATGACACACTGACATCTCAAGGTCTTGAAGGTTTGAACCCTCTTGCGTCATCATCATCTATTGTTGCTTCTAACTCCTTATCGGGCGAGCCCACGACCTCCTCCTCAAGTAATAACTTCAATTCGAATCCTAGTAGTAGTAATAGTTCAGTAGGATTCAGTTTCACATTTATTAATCCAGAGACGAGGCAAGATACTAGTATAATATTGGATGGTGATTCCTCCAGTAGTAACAGTGCTTTGAGAGAAGCAGAACTTGCAACAAACTCCTTGACCTCCTCAAGTAACAACTTCACTTCGAATCCTAGTAGTAGTTCAGTAGGATTCAGTTTCCCATTTGTTAATCCAAGTAACAACTTCAATTCGAATCCTAGTATTAGTAGTTCAGTAGGATTCAGTTTCCCATTTGTTAATCCAGAGACGAGGCAAGATGCTAGTATAATATTGGATGGTGATTCCTCGAGTAGTAACAATGCTTTGAGAGAAGCAGAACTTGCAACAAACAGATTCAGTTTCCCATTTTTTAATCCAGAGACGAGGCAAGATTCTAGTATAATATTAGATGGTGATTTTTCGAGTAGTAACAGTGCTTTGAGAGAAGCAGAACTTGCAACAAACGGATTCAGTTTCACATTTGTTAATCCAGAGACGAGGCAAGATTCTAGTATAATATTGGATTTTGATTCCTCGAGTAGTAACAGTGCTTTGAGAGAAGCAGAACTTGCAACAAACGGATTCAGTTTCACATTTGTTAATCCAGAGACGAGGCAAGATTCTAGTGTAATATTGGATTTTGATTCCTCGAGTAGTAACAGTGCTTTGAGAGAAGCAGAACTTGCAACAAACGGATTCAGTTTCACATTTGTTAATCCAGAGACGAGGCAAGATTCTAGTGTAATATTGGATTTTGATTCCTCGAGTAGTAACAGTGCTTTGAGAGAAGCAGAACTTGCAACAAACGGACTCAGTTTCACATTTGTTAATCCAGAGACGAGGCAAGATTCTAGTGTAATATTGGATTTTGATTCCTCGAGTAGTAACAGTGCTTTGAGAGAAGCAGAACTTGCAACAAACGGACTCAGTTTCACATTTGTTAATCCAGAGACGAGGCAAGATTCTAGTGTAATATTGGATTTTGATTCCTCGAGTAGTAACAGTGCTTTGAGAGAAGCAGAACTTGCAACAAACTCCTCTTTTGGCCCCCGAGAAACAATTACTGATGAAGGATTGAGGAATATGTCAATAATAGATAATGGAAGAGATGACATTTGTGCAGTTTGTCTGGAAGACATAAAGGGTAGAGACAAGGGTGGAAGAGCTACAATCAGGTGTTCCCATACGTTTCATTTCAGTTGTATTTTGGAGTGGACGAAACGGAAACATACTTGTCCTCTTTGCAGGTATGACATCGACCTAGATAATCGAAGAAGATGAAGAGTACCTGATGAAGAATACTGATTAGTTGAGATTCCTATTTCAATCTAGTAACATATATGCATCAAGTTTCTTTTTTTATACATCCTTTTCTTGGTTTAATTGAATTTCTGTTCTGAATTTTGGCTAACGCTCTTTACTGTGATCTGACTCAATGTCCCCTATATATGTAGTCGACATGTGATTGTACTCTGTTTTAGCCAAAACATTTTGGTGTTGGATATTTAACCATCACTAATTGAGGTTGACGAATGAACTGGCTTGTGTGTGAATTTTATCAATTCTTTGGAATACTACGCTGAATAGTATGCTTTCCTAGTTCTCAACAAGGAATATGATTCTGCTTCTGCCAGACCTCCGAAGCTGAGTTGCAGTAGATCAAAATCTAATTTTTGTCATTTTAAAGGATCGATGCTGCGGCACCAATCATTCATCAATTAATTAGGACTTAAGCAAGCAATAAACAAAAAAGACACAAAAAAAGAAGGCAACCTGTACACAGTACAGAGTGCATTCAGTGGGGAAATACACTACTAAAAAGATGATAGGAGTTAAGAGTTCATTAAAACAAGTCAGCTCGATATGATCTCCTCCAACACCCTATCTACATTGATAAGTCATCAAAATTCAGAAATGCTGTATTTTTCCCTGCTGCCCTTGTGTTATGATTCAAGGTGAAAGTTAAAGTGGCAACAAAATTAATCTTTTGTCTGAAAGCAGAGTACATGAAGAGTACTAACTAATCATTCATACAAAAACACTGCTTTGATTTCCATGCAGTTCTTTAATATACTTAGAAGTCCTATCCACTTATTACTGAACAAAATATCCACATTCTAAAACATCACGAAGTACAGATGATAACCAAAAATAAAACCCCGGATTAATATTAAGTAAACTCCCTCAGAGACACAACTGTTGACAAAAGTTATCAGAATCACTGAATTAACTTTTCCATCCCTCATCAGAACTAACATTGGCAGGGAAGGTCGATGACTGTCATGCGTGTGCAGCACGTGCATGTGCTAGCAACCACTTGACAATGTGTATATGTTGGGTAATCACTCACTCTCAAAATTATGCTTCAATGCCTGGTTCACGAATCTGAATTGATGTTCTTGATAGGCTTGCCTCCAGCTCATTTAACTCGTCCATGTCCAGTTCATCATCATCGTCCTCATCGTCAGGAAGCTCTTCTTCTGCATCAGCAACTGCAGAGGTTGAGGTACTTGGCTCCCCTGTGGCATCATTATTCTTGGGCTGAAAGTTGATAAGCATGTCACATGTGAGTCTCGATCAGTTTATTTAAACTCCCAAATACCAAACGTAACGTCGTCCAGTTAAGGCAATATGCCAATATGGGGTGGTCTATTAATGGCATTATCCGTACATGTAACATAAATGCAAGGGAGCAACCATTATTTGATGTCCCATGATACAGGCGCCCGGCTTAAACTTTTACATGGTCCAATGACTGTAACTGCCCGACCTTGAGACAGTAAATTCAATTGGTCTGGTGGTTGATGTGTACTTCGGCCTTGGACATTGTTTAAAGGTTCCAGAACATGCAGTAGTGACGTAAGTTGAGGCTCTCTATTACTCGTGGTGTAGAACCAAATTTGCTAAATGGTTTTGTGGTCCTCTCTTGCCCACAATAAAATAAAATGAAAATAACAAATCATGCCAAGTAAATTTGCAGAGATAAACATAACATACAACCTTTCAACTACTCAGCTCATCGTTCACAATTCCAGAATGTTCCAATTGTTACGTATTAGTTAAAGTAGTGCAACCATAACAAAACGGTCTCGTTTTGTCTCAGTTTGACCAGTAATGTTCATGCTTCTTCAAATGTTTCAAATGTCTTGACATGTTTCAATCAGAATATCTCGCTTTTGAACTGAATGAATTCTGTTAAAACAATATTTCAAACCTTGACTGTCCACTGGTAGTTATTTGGAATAAGGTTAAAATTCGTAAACCTGAAGTCAAACACAGTTCAGGGTTGGCAAAAAAGAGAAGTATAAGACCTGGTGATTATGTCATAACATGAGAAAGATCACGTTGGAGGCAAAGGCAATTAAAAAATCAGAAGAAATGAAAACTACAACTGTAATCAGATTGCATCGAAAACTAGGAGTGTCTGCGTAGTTCTGACCAAATATCAAAGGATATTTATTACCCTATAAACTTCTCCTCACTACTAAAACTCTCCAAACCATACTTGAATTACTTACCTATCCAAACTGGTTTTGACTACTAAGGAGAGGAAAAAGAAATTATGCAAAGAAGAGAAGGCCAGGGTGCAATATGAATGATCATTCATCTTTCTTTTGATAACAATATGAATGATCATTAATAAGGGCAACAATGATCAATGGTGGAAATAGGAGGTTTCTAGTTGCAGAATTCCAAAGGCGGTCAAGGGAACACTGAATAGTGATTGGTTTGGCTTATGCTTTCACTGCTTTCTTCACTTTAAGTGGCTGAAGTGAAACAACTGACTTCACTCAGCAAACATACCTCTAAAGCCAAAGAGGAAAGAGACTTGGAAGTTGTTTAGGAGAGGACGTTTTTTTATTTATTTCTAAACTTGTCTTTATGATAGCATTATTTCCAATTAGCAAAATACCGACAGTATGCAGATTAAATTTTAATCTAACAGATAAATGAATTCTTAGCTTTAGGACAAACTGGCAATACTATAACTTTCCCTAGAAATTCAAAGAAAAAACTGTATAGTAATGCAGATTACAGAGTTGCTTGCAAGCTGATACTCCAATAATTTATATACTAAAAAAGTGTATTCTTTGGAAGATTCTTTGCATTTGTTGGGAACTATCTGAACAGAATGAAACTCTTGAGGCTTTGAGGGGACCTATAATAACAGTGATAACGTGACACTGAAGGTCAAGGCATTTGTGCATACATGATCCTCCTCCATAAATAAGGAACGACTGAACAAATAAATCTAAGATTCAACAGTTTGATTTTTAACTAGGGAGAAACTGTAAAAAGAAAATAACCAGAACAATTTCTTTCGCTGTGCCCTAAGGAGCGTAAAAGACCACAGTAACATGTAATGGAAATCTAATATCATGCATGTTGCTTGGATGTTAATGTAGCTTATTTACCATGTTCATATATAGCAATATCCCAACATATACAAGCGCAGTATCCTACTGTAAGAAACTAATAGTGTTCACATACATCAGGAGTTAAATATCTTTCTGAGAGCATGTGAAAAGCACCATATATGTATTCAATCTTTGAAGCATATTTAACGAGAACTTAAAATCCTAAATTAATCGATCTAATTCCAGAATTCCATGAAAACTACAGAAAAGGTAAAAGTGAAGGTTTACCTTCTCTTCAGTATCATCAGGATCTTCTTCTCTTTGGTACTTTTCATATGCTTCAGCATCGTCCACAAACAAACTAGCATCTGACAAGAACAACTCGCGACCACTGGAATAGATAAACGGATCAAATTAGTTACTAAAGCGTTAAGTAGATTGTCTTACCATTTCCCAAAACAAATAAGATGAAAACCTCATGCGGTCATTCTTAGCCCTCTCTGCCCTCTTTGCAGCAAGGCCTGCTTCTCTTTCATCTAGCTTCGTCTTCTTCCATTGCATGAAAAGTTCAGGAGTCATTGGGGTTGAAGCTGCTATTTTTGCACGCTGAAGGCCAGGAAACAGGGTACCCAATCAGAGAAATAAAATTAAGAAAAATAACAGTGTAAATGATGATGGGCAAGAGATAATTTACTAACTCCAACATAGAAAAAGAAAAAGTTAAATAGCATTAAAGTATCTTACTGATATATGGAAGGGATGGAAGATAATAAAAATATTGTATATTTACCTGGTTTTCAATCTCTTCCTCAATAGATATCTTTTCAGATTCTTCCTCCAATAAAGCCTTCATCTGAGATTTTAACACATATCCTGGAGGAAGAGCATGTCTGTAGTGGCACTCTTTACCACCATTTGGACAAACCCAGAACCAACCATATTGTTTCTTCTCAACTGCGTCCAAAAAGTGCTTACACACCTGATCAAATATACAGAGAAACAACGAATATAAGGTGCGCTTCTCAAGAAGAAGAAAAAAAGAAGAAGCCATGATATAGAATCACAGGTCTCAAACCAATCTACAGATTGACCAGCACACAACACCAAAATGAACTCCAAAATGCCAAGTTATCCACTCTCCCACATCCTTAAGCAGAAAATTCAAAAAATTACAGCTCACTGCATCCCTCAACCAATTCTAACACCAATCAGAGAAGAGGACTACCCACTGAACATTACATCCATCATTACCTTGTCAGAGTCACTATTATGATTCTAGCTGGCATGGCAGTATGGCACAGGTTGGCACCACTGAATACTGAAAAACAAATACGACGACAATGACAATCTCATGTGCAACACTTTTCAAGGGACTAAGAAGGCAATGCATTCAACTCGAGTTATATGAGAATGAAGCGTCAATCTAACTACAAAATTATGGCAAAACACAATAGGACTTCCTTTCAAAATTTGGTAGGAAATTCTCAACTTTCTCAGATTTTGTTACTATGACTTATGCCACATCTGAAATACCAGCTTAAGAATAACTGTTTATCTTCAAGAAACTTAATTTCTAGCTGTTAATCTTGTCCATCCACTAACATCGTAAACATGCCAGGTATCACCTCAACTTATGGAAATTAAAGCACGCCAGTTTTGTTTGGATTAGTAAGCACGAATAGACCAATATAAATCTCTAAGCTTCACTAATAAATAAATAAATAAGTAAGTAAGAACATGGGATTATAGAGAAACATCAAACTTATCTTGAAGATATAATCATTAACATTCTACACTTAAGAAAGAAGATAGAAAACATACAATCTCGGTCGGCTTATTCTGGTTATACTCTGTTTTCTTCGACTCCACAACCTTTTCCAGTGTCTCCATATCCCAATCCTCCATTGTGTCTTAATCAACATCAAATTAAAAATACAGAAACAATACACACGTCAAGATTTCATTGAAAACCAAAACCAGGAAAAAAAAAAAAAAAAAGGTGAATGAGACAAGGTGTAACTCACCTTCATCACGCTTATCACTGTAAATATCAATCTTTTCACCCTTCCTCTGGACATTCAAATCGTGTGAGAACTTGCACTTAAAACCCTTGGTACATTGCCCCACTTTGAAAAATTCACATAATATCGACTTGGGATCAACACCTGACCAGTGACCACCACCATCCCGTTATCACCCATATTACAATTACAAACATAAATGCAATCATTTAACAACCCTAAGACACAAATTACAGTATAGAAAAACACACCAACTGGAACTTTGGGCTGACTAACAGCAATCTTGAACAAATCATTCAACTCCTTCTCTCTTGCCTTCTCCTCCTCCTTCTTTTTCTGTTAATCAGATACGTAGGGTACACAATTACAACTTCAACAGTTACATTACACTTATAATATTCATTCAAACATATTTTGTCTAATAGAGAGTGAAAGAAAGAGAGAGAGAGTTACCTTGGCGGCGACCTTCGAAGGATCGGGCTTGGCCTGAACGGATTGATGGAGACTCTGGACGTATTTCTGGACATTTTTGCTCTTGTTCTTGTTCTTTAATCCAAAAGTCTTATCTTCCACCACCTTCTGCTTCTTCGCTAAGTCGGTTTTTGATTGCTTTGGAGGCATCTCTGATCAGCATCAAAAGGGAAGTAAAACCTTCAGCTATCTAACGTTCGATTGTTCTCCTGATTATTCTCTGGATCTACCTGAAAATAATCGGAGATTGTACGATTCGATGTTCGTCCCTTTGATTTTGTTAGTTTATTTTCTTTAATCCCGAGTTCTCGACAAGGGATTAGGGTTTCCAAGTGCGGTTGTTTTCTTTCTTCTAGGTTATTATTGGTTTTCGTAGTTAAAAATAGAGGAGCTTTTCTTTCTACGAGTTGCAGAGATAGATAGGGTCCGATTGCCTTGCGGAGATACAAGATTGTTTAGGCTTTGATGGGGAAGCCAAATTACCGAAGTTACCCTCTGAAAAAGTAAAATTACAGATTTTTGGCTTGAAGTGTAAGGGCTTAAGTAAGTATAAAAGGTACTTTTGTATAAATATGGAAAATAAGTCAGTACGAGGGGTGAAATAGTCGTTTTGTATCTGAGGGACACCCTTATGCTTTCTAACGAAAGAGTTGGATTTTTATTTTTATTTTGAGTTAGGATCGGCAAACATGCTTAAATCAACATTTTGGTGATGTAGGACTCATATGGAGATGATCTAAAGGATGATTTTTTGTGAGGATGATGTGAGTACTATATAGATCATCCTCACCAAAAATCACATAATTCTAAAATTTTTAAGCCCATCAAAAGTTGTGTGATTTATAAAAGGTCTAATTTTACAAATAATTTTAAACTAACATTTGATGGGACTATAAATTTTAGAATATAATGAATTTTATATAAAGATGATCTACATAGTGAGAAGATCGCTCTCACATCATTGGATTATCTCCATGTGGGCCTCCACATAGACAGTATCTACAACATGTTGCTTTAAGCATGCTTGCGGATCCTGACTCTTTTATTTTTATTTTTTTGTTAAACAAAAAACACTATTTCATTCTAAAATTTCTAAACTGTTAATAATTTACATTAGAATTATCGATAAAAAATCAAACAAAATTTAATGGGGTTAGAAGTTATAGAATGTAGTGGTTTTCTACAAAGATGATCGCCATCTTCGCCCGAACTCAACCTTATGATCATCTTCGTATATCCCTCCTCATTTGAAAGCAAAAAAAAACGATAACAACAGTGAATAATAGTGTCTCATTCGTATCAGTCTAAGGTTTGGAAGTGGTCATATGATGTGACGATCCTAGGTCTTAGATTTTTGTAATCAGAACTACCCTTATGATGAACTAAGAGCAAGTCTAGTGGGCACCTCAATACACCAAACCCATCAAAAAACGCAAGTCTATTGGACACTTCAAACCATCAAAGGGTCCCTCTTGTCCGCCAATTTGATGCTCGTTTAATGGTGTTGAGGGATGCGCAAGAAATTTCGTCGAGGGAGGTTGAAGGCGTTGAAAGTGGTGCAAGAATGTGACACGTCATTGAAATTTCCTATGACCAAAATACTTTACGACGGGTTTAGGGGAGGGATTTGATGGCTTCAACTAGACTTGCTCTAACATGCCTTAGTATGAAGGTCACCTTTAGAAGCATAGAGAATGCTATAATCTTAGGGCAAGTACATTGGGTTCCTCAAATCATTGAAATTAGAGAAATTTGAGGAATAAACCCCTCCAGCCAGCTCCTCAAATTTTCAAATCCTCAAAAGTTTCCTCAAATTAGAGAAAAGTTAAGGAAACAGATTCTTCGGTGAACATATAATATTCCTTCAAAACCTCTCTCTTCCTACTCTAATAAATCTCTACTTTCTCACTCTCAGCTCTCTCTCTCTTTCTCTCCCATTTAACAATAAAGTTTTTTTGGACCGGCCAGTTTACAAAACTGGTGCCATATACTTATATGACGGGGTAGGACCCACCATATTTTCCCTCCCAAAAGTGTTTTGAGGAGGTTTTCAATTTATGTGGCAGTGGGACCCACCATGCCACATAAGCGTCGGGCATTTGTTTTGTAATCCCATCGATCCAAACAGCAGCGCTGCCCATTTAATGCACCCACATGTTTGGATCCTTAAATTCTGAAGATCCCAACTAGACTTGCCTCTCATCAAATTTTAAACTATGGGGCGGAGATCCCCAAATTTGAGGATTGTACTTGCCCTTAAGTACAGTACTTCGACTTTCTGCTTTTTGAAGATTGGTCTCTTAAGGAGTAGTCTATGGGAAAGCCAGTATAAGGGCCCAACTCGAGCCCACACCCTTTCCATGGGTCAATCCCAGGCACGGATGAAGCCTTTTACCCCTTCGTAAACCAAACAAGAAGGGAAAATTCTATACGCACTTGTGAGTCTTACCCATTAAAATTATCAGTTAACGTGAAATTAATTAAATTTTAAATTAAAAGAAAAAATTTATCTCTTTTCTCTAAATTTAATTGGTTCCATGTCAACAGGTAATTTTGACGGGTGAGAATCACCGAATGTGTAGAAGTGCTCACAATAAGAACATTGACAGATACTCCTCAAAAGAACTGCCTCTCAAGAAGCAGCAATCAAATTCCTTACCCAGGTACACAGTATGGAACTTATCTTTACTCCATATGATCAGGTGTTCAATGTCGTAATTTTCCTATTCCACCTTGTTCTAACCGTCTCTACGTGCCTTTAAACAAGTAGTTCTATGGAGTCAAATATCATAAGGATGAGGATAGACATAAAAAAAGATAAAAAAGAAAAACAATTATATTTTGTTTTGATAGCTATATTTAGATTGATGGTATTGAAAAACGTTTTTATACTGTGCAAATATGCAATCTACATTTTTTCAGAACACAATTTATATACATTACAAACAGTAGTTTCCATAAGACGAGATTTACTTGTTATGAATGTAAAATCATATTCTACAGAGTTTCCAGCAGTTATAAATGGAGACGACATGCTTTCAAAACAACTTCAATATCTGCATCATCCCCAGCTTTTCTGTCCTACTAAAAAATGACAATAGATTTCCTATTATTACAACAGAAAACATGCCAATAATTTTTTGTCCACAGATCCCTTTGTATGAAAGATTTACAAACTTGTGAAAACAGGGATATTTGACTTCTGAAGTGAAAATCCATCTGTAATTACATCTTGTCAACAGTATTTGAAAGTTTGAAAGCTTCATTCAGGCCAAAATTCTTTTCACCTGTTTGGTCTTTAGAGTATCTCTGAACTCTGAAGTACTCATAGAGATTGTCAACCCACTCCATCTAAGATAATATAATGCAGTATCTAGCATAAGATAATTCATAAACAGAGTCATTTGAAATCTCCAATGCCTATCTTTGCAAAAAATAAAAATAAATCTTCAATGCCTAAAGATTAAAAAACAAACCAGGACCTGCAACAATTATTCCTCCCCGCTTCTTGAGAAAAACAAGTGGCAATATTAGATTGTTTAGCCTATCAAAGTGGTATTTGCATCAATTGTATACTGTGAATGATTTCTTAACAACTCCTGCTCATTCAATAAGAGAAAAAAAATAAAAAAATGAATAATCAACCCTTTCATCTGAAAGTGAAAAAGAAACGTTTAATATCTTAAGAATACAAACTTGAGTCAGAGATATTGGAACCTAGAGTCACGACATAGAAAAGCACGATCATCAACAAAAAGAAATGAGGTTCTTATACACATTTCAGCTGTCCTCATTTGGACCAGCATTGAGAATTCA
Source organism: Macleaya cordata (assembly GCA_002174775.1). NCBI lineage: Eukaryota > Viridiplantae > Streptophyta > Magnoliopsida > Ranunculales > Papaveraceae > Macleaya > Macleaya cordata. The sequence continues at coordinate 4,347,004 of MVGT01000437.1, read as the reverse complement.
TACTGGCAGCAAAACTGGGTCAAAACTGAAATGCACTTCAATCACAACTCAGAGCTTGGTTATGACTTTTACGCTCTAAGACTACTGAGGGAATAAGATTTTTAGTTGTGATTAGAGCAACTAAATTCACAGTTATAACTTATAGTTTCTTTTCGTTATGCTGTAATGCCTGATGTTTATCTCGTGAAAACGTTATTACAACAACAAAGAAAAAAAATCAGAAGTAGTTAAACATGTGTGGATGGAATGCTTTTTGTTATGCTGTAATGCCTATTACACAAATTGCCTTAAAGCTAGTTTTTCTTTTATAAGATAGTTCACATACCAACCACCTCTAGTCCTGGAGTAAATGTGGTTAAAACCGCAGAAACAAAACTAAGCACCTTATATGATGAGTAGCTGCTGGGATTTGCGTGTACTTTCTGCACAACAAATTATTAACAGTTAGTTTGGTGCAACAAGAAGAAGAAAAGTGATGGAGAGATAATAGTATAAAGGTAGGAGGTATGTGACTTCTGACATTTATCCAAATTCAATGCAGTGTGAATGACAACATATTCATCATATCAATTTACATCCTTATGGGTCATCGATGTACAGGTTTTTATCAAAATCAAATGATATCAAACTACAGGATTAACATTTCAACATATTCATCGTATCGATTTACACCCTTATAGGTCTCGATTTGCAGGTTTTCTGCAACATCAAATGAATTACAAAACAAAAACAAAACAAGAAAAGTCAAACTGAGACTGATTTAATTCTCCACCACTTGAGGAAAGTCAAGCTAAGATCGGGACAGTCGTCACCAAGAGTAACGTAATTAGAAAACCATTGCAAAAAGTACTCTTTCTGGTGGTCTGAAGATAAAGTCAGAAAAGTCTTTGCAAGCCCCACTTCAACCTCTTCAACGTTAAATCCAGAAATGTTCCTTAATAAACCAAAGTCGGTGTACAGTCCCGGTAACCAAGTTCTGAGAAGATTGTACTTCGAATCCATTTTCACAAGGATTAATCCATTTCCGATTGCGGTGAAAATATAGGAAGTTATAAGGGTGATTGGGTATCTTTTTGAACTTTCCAGCTTGTTGTACTGTTCCTCCAGGTCATGCTGCTCAGCCCAAACATCCGCTAATATATTTCCCATGTCAGCTGTCACCATAATCTCGAACAACAATAAAATACTATCACATCCGCTCTGAATGGGGTCTACGTTACTGATTCCATTGTCGTTATCCCCCATCTGGTTCACCTCTTGCGTACACGCTGTAATCAAAGGATCGACCAAACTGCATAACATAACATTGAGATCATGGAAAAGAGCATCCTCCCCTGGCTGCGCCATTTCTCTAACATGGATGAGGAGTTCTGACATGACAGTCCTCATCTTTGTTAACACAGATGGATGTTTGCTCTTTAATACAGCTTCAAGGAGGTTAAAAAACAAAGGGGGAACTGAATCAGTAATTTGAGGTGTTGCTGGAACCCTTTGGAGAACTATATCCACCATCCAATTGTGCGCTTCAAGATCTTTAAGAGCAGACACAATTGTTTGCATATCATCCTCTTCCCATGGCACAGCTTCCAAATAATCCAGACAAGAAATTATACCCTCTTTGAACTCCATTGCATTGGAAGCCTGTGCCAAGTTAAAAAAAAACATCATATATTCAAACAAGATAAGCTATAATATAGGGAAAAAAAAAATTGAAAAAAGAAAGAAAGAAAACTTACAAACTTGTGACTAGGAAAGAAATTATAAATGACTCCATTCATATTTTGAGCGGATTATGTGGAATTCTGGTTCATTAAGATTTGATACCCTTTAACCGATTTGATGCTGAATATTTGTAATGCAATGGGTTGACATCTTCCTTATTCTGTTTGCCCTTTTGACAGTCCATGACATGCTATTCTACTAGCAATGTTATGGAGCTGGAGAACAGGCTTCCAATCAGAGATTAGTAGGGATTACAATGCCAAGACCATTAATAGCTTCTGAGATCCAGAAGAAAATTTACCTTCTTAATGCAGTTCCAATATGTTATACAATGATATAACCCGTCTTGAAGTTTATGGGAAATAGGTCGATCAGGTGATGAGCATTCAACAGGATAAAATATTATTCAAATGCAGATAATGGGTTGTTTTTTATATTGAATTTCAAGGTAGAAAAAATAAAATTACAAAGCCTCAGACCGTCCTAGTTCTTATGAATATCAACATAATGCAAATACAGAGATTTACATTTCAGTCAAGTAAAAGGATCATCACTGGCCACTGAATCATTTAGAAAACAAAAATAACCCCACCATTAAAAAAACACAAACTTGAAATCCAGAAACAAAAATTAATATAAGACCATAACAAGGCAGTTGTATCAATTCCTTCTAATCTTGTACAAAATTTATACAATAGAAAAGAAAATGAAGATGTAGAGAAAAACAGTGTCAGAGTTTAGAAATATCAGCACAAAAAATCTAAGACAGGGATAACTGATTGGTTTCACGTTCTCATAATGAAACAGCTCATCATTTGCCACTTTTCTTACAGTACAAAATGAGTAAAAGAAACCTGAATGATAAATTTAGGGTTTAATAATGAACCCTAATAATGAACTGCAAGAACAAGAAATAAAAACAGAATGTTGAATCTAGGTTCTAGGGATTAATAATAAACCCTAATAACTTTTAAGGTTAACTGCTTATTAAACTCAGTATATCAAGGTGTCAACATCAAGAAAATATATTATATGAGTTTGAAGGAAACTTTTCTTAAATATGAAATCATATTATGAAGTATTAATTAATGAAATTCAAATGGGTACCAGGTTTTAGGGTTTATTCAATCAAGAATTCAAACATGAACAAAAATACCCAAAGAATTTACCTTAAGCAGCCCAAGAATTCTCGTGACATCTGCTCTGCGGATCCTCTTGAAATGCTTTTCATTTTCATAATTCATTAAAACTAACATTTCTGCACAGGCTTCCATCTCGTTTTCGGTTTCAAAATTTAGTTCAATTTCAGACATTTCGGAATTGGCTAATGCACGGGCCAAAATCGGACTAGAGCGGACCAAGACGGAACGGTTTTGATCGAATGTAACAATGAATGTCCGCTTCAGGCTCAGATGTATTTGGACGTCTCTAACAGTAACTTTATGAAAAACTTCATCCATGAGAATGGACTTCAATCGTTTTTGCAGTGTAGACAACGAAGAAGATTGAATGATTGCAGTTCTAGGGCTTGAAGCCTCAGTGGTTCTTGAAACCTTTGGTGGCGAGGACTCCATGGTTCTTGCAAACTTAGCTGAGAGCGATTGGATTCGGATTTGTGTTCTTTAAATGTTACTATTACAATCGAGTTCCAAACAATTTTAACTTGTCACAGAGAAACAAGAGAGAAAACGGAATTTAAAATCGGTTCCTTCCTACTGTGGCGATTCTATACCGGTTCAGAAACATGTATATTCCTGAAACCAAAAACTCTTATAGTTGGTTCCGGTTTGAAGCCGGTATCGGTTATTCAGGTTCGCAGTTGAAACCTTCCGTTGTAGTACCGACATAACGAACGCTGCCTTATGTCCCGTCACCAAATACAGTTATAGGTGGGACCTATGTTTTCTTTACATGGGTCTTTTTACATTTTAGGTAGTAAAAAGTGTATTTTTTTTTAATCAGAAGTAAAAAGTGTATTGAACACCCCCAAAATTGAGAGTAGATCCTCCGTCTCCATTCGTATGTGTCCACGTTGATTTAGATTTATGTAATAGTGTGTTTGGATGTAGAATTCATGTTTCCCAAGGAAAACATGAGTCCTTAGAAACATGAATCCCTAGAAACACGAATCTTTTGGTTTGTTTGGCAACCATTAAAGAATCAATGGATTCATAAATCTTTAGAAGCTTGAATCCTTTGGTTTGTTTGGCTGCCATTTAAAATCCAAGGAAAATCTCTATTTTGATGTTTTAATTTTGTAGCGTGTAATCTGCATTGAGTTGGGTAAATACATAGAGAATTCTTAGTTTATAATTCCAGCAAATTCTAAGGAGAGAGGCGAGACTCCAAAACAGGGATTTGCTGGAAAACATATTTCACTGGGAAACAAGTTTCCTGGGAATCTTGGCAGCCAAACAGACCAGCGAAACATGAATCCCTGGTCCCCACTGAATCCCTACCTTAGAATCCCTCATCCAAACAAACCATAAGATTATTCTCCTCGCTATTTAGATCATTTTGGCAAAAAATTAACCATTCCTAAAACTTTTAACCCCATCAGATGTCGATCGAAAAAAAAAAAACGATGATAATGAACAGTTTATTTTCAATCAACTTTTGATAGCATTAAATGTCGTAGAATAAATTGGTTTTTTGTGATAATAATCTATATGGTGAGGATAACAATCTTACAAAAAAAATAAGTTGTTGGTTTACCTCCATGCGGACCCCTACAAGCCAAAATCAACGTGGGCACATGCAAATGGGGACAAAGGATCTTCTCTCCAACATTCATGGGTCAAGAAGTGAATGCATCAGCCGTTGGATTTCTCTATTGATGGCCCACAAATCACGCAACTTTTGATAGGATTGGGTAATATTCAGCGAGGATGCATGATACATATGCAAGAACACATCAAAATACATTCACACAGTATTGCATAAAAACTGAATTCCTCTCCTTTTGCCTAGATGTGACGAACGTGAGAGCAAGGGATCACCCAACGAATGGACGAGCTCCAAGGGGGGAGGAGAGAGGGAGGCAAGAACTCAGAAGTTTACGTAGTCTCAACCCACAACTGTTGGGTTTCGCTTTAAAGATTGGGTAAATACTTTAGTTATGAGAAGGTTTAAGCCGAACAAACCTCGTGGGGCATAGGAAGTCCTTCACAATCCGTTTTAGTTGTAAAACATTTGCATAGCAACTGGTACTGCACTTCTAACAATTGAAGATATAGAGGTGAGTAGGCACCATTACTTTTAGGGAACTTCTCATGCAATATGGTTGATTCTGGTTGGCGGTTGTTCAAAATAGCACTTCTGATGGTATTAAGGAACCAAAGCCATGAGTTGAACAAACTAGAGATAACAAAATACAGTATCCAATGACACACACAAACTACAACACTAAAGAGGAGAACTCCAGAAGGGTAAAAGCTACGGCCAAAGGCATGACTAAATTATTAATAATGATGATTATAAGAGACCTCACACTTCTCTATACCTTAAGCAAACAACCCAATAAACACAAGAGATCAAATATAGCTAAAGCAATTTAAAAAGAATATGATCTTCGCTTATCAGTAAATATGCGGATCAACAACAGCAGTGAAACAAAGGGACACAAACAGCAGATGAAATGGTCATGTGATAAGAGACCTGAACAAAAACCCGAGCAAAAGTTTATTGAGGTAATCTAGACTTTGCCTACCAATGTTTTGTTAGATGACCAAATCCTTTCCCCCTTATGGGCCTTATCACATCAATCCTTCAAGTGATTATTTTCAGCTTTGGAGTGTCATTAGCAATGCAACAGATAACAAAATTATGTTTTCAGCATCATTAGGGTGAAAAAAAACTGTAAACCAGACTCGTTCAGCAGCAAACTGATGAAACCATTGCGCAAAGAGATTGCGGGTGAGTAAAGAGTGTCATATGATTGTTATGTGTAGTTTTAAGATTGACCGGAATGTTGTTATGAGTTGAAAAGAAATCTTTTTGAAGATACAACAGATTCACGAAAAATAATACTCACAGTCATACTTGAGTGTATTGAACTAGTAAGAGTGAAAAATTCAGAGTAAGTTTTCATACTTGTAAGTTGTAACTAATGATAAGAGAAGATCTGAACTCGTAACCCTTGATAAATAGAAAATATACCTCTATCTGCATGAGTAAGAAATTCATAGCAAGTTTTCATACTTACAACTGATGATAAAAGCACATCTGAACTCATAACCCTAGACAAAGAATGACAAAATAAGATCCATTAACAGAAAAAAGTATCTTAAATTCTTAATGTACGTTTCCAACAACTGCATCCTAACCAAGTTCAAAAAGAGAACAAGCTTCTAACCCCTTTATGTTCAGATAGTTGGTTCTGCCTGCCTCAAGTCTTAGAGATATGAAATTGAAAGTATGTTCTGGTTTTCAAACACAAAAAAAGGTTATGTTCAGATATTAATCTCCGTAGTGGAATCCCCAAAAGGGAAATTGGAAATTTAGATCAAAGTGTCTTTCCCTAAAAATAAAAATTTTGTTTGCCGGGATTTATGAAATTGCAAATTGTTCCTTAGCTAGATTTTTTTTCCTTAGCTAGTTCAATAACATATAATCATTCTTAACTATCTGACTCGTTCATATCAAAGACGATTTAAACATGGAAGGGAAACACATTCCATCCTCCCATAGTCATCCACATTTGAAAACCCAATATCATCACAAAGAAGAATCAGCATTTTTATCAACAAAGTTTTTACATGACATGAATATACAGTGTTTAATGAATGCACAAAATTTTCCTCCGCTAGTTCAACAACATACACAAAATATGTAAAACATAAAATCATTTTTAGCTATCTAACCTGTTTAAAGATACATGAATAATTGAAACATAAAGAAGAATTCAGCATTTTAAGTCAACAATGTTTAAAGATACATGAATAATCAAGCATCCATACTAACAACATAATGCTTCTAAACAAAGAACACCAGGTTATACATGACTCACCATGATACAATATCTTTCTCTCTCTTTTCTCCCTCTCTAAATTCAATCACAACCAGTCCTGCTGTTGCAGCTTAAGTGGCAAATAAACCTCCGACAAGTACTGAAAACCAAACGAACTCAGCGCCTGAATCTCAGCCTTCTGCTTTGTTTTTACCATCAAACTTAGCTCCTCAACCCACCCCGGATTCTTCTTCACGAAATCCTCTTCCAACAAATCCTTCCCAGTCTTAATATCCTGCTCTGTCATTGGCAACCTACATTGTTCAGGTATCTTATACTTGTCCAAATCACTTGGCCTAACTCCCAACCACTTAATATCAGGTGTAGTCAAATTACCACTATCATAAGACATATTTTTTGATCCACAACCATAAACAGATAAAATTTTTAACCCATAAGGATCACTGTCCACAAGTGCAAGAACTGGTAATTTCAACTCCATCTTCATCTTCCTCAAGAACAACCTCGTCGCAACATCTGGTTGCCCTTTCGCCGTCACAATAATACAAGGAAATCGATTATAAAACCGATCTTCAGCTAATCTCATGTAAGCAGCATCTTTCTCAACAAGAAGAATGAACAAGGCATCACTCTGCATATCTCCAACTCGATCAATATTCGGAGGGATTGCTTTCCCCCCCATTCCCATCTTAGTACAATCAATCATATCTCCATTATCACTAAAAATTAGTCTCCCAACAACGACTCCTTTTTCAGAAGCGACCACATTGAGACTCGATCGTGTACATCCGAGTAAACAAGAAACATCATCGAGAACAGCATCAGATTGAGTTTGATCTTGGAAAAGTTTCACATCTGTGTAGAAGAGATCTCGTTTTGTGACATGGATGTTTTTGAGGCACAATTGATGAACTAGTTGAAGAATTCGAGTAGTGATTGTGGTTTTACGGACTGTTGAAACGTTTGAGTAAGGACGGAGAGAGGTTTTGTCTTTGAGGACGATTCGATCGAGTTCTGGAACGTAGAGTTGGTTGGTGTTGGAACGAGCAGGGACATCGAAAGCGAAGCCAGAGCCAGAGAGGATTGATTGAGTGATACGGAGAATTAGGCGTTCGATTGCGTCTTGGACGGAGGAGAGATCGAGATCTGAGACTTCACGGCAGGTTGAGGAGAGAGAAAGATCTGAGAGAGTTAGGGTTTTGTTGGTGTTGAGATTGGCTTGAATAGAATCTGTTAGATCTTGGAGGATTGAGAGGATTGCTGAGTCTGGTTTCAGGTGTTTCTTGAAGGGGAGGATTTTGCGATTGTCTTCGTTTTCATCTTCTGAGTCGAGATCTAGTCTGCGGCGTTTCTTCTTGTCCGCCATTAGAGAAAGAAGAGAAGCGGGAACTGAGAGTTGGGACTTGGGGAATTTTAGGTCTTGGAGAGGCGGGAAATGACAAATGAGTGTGTAGTGTTATAGGGCTTGAAAAGCATCAGAGTTCCAGTCGTCCTAATCTCGACCGTTCGTTTAATTACAGATGACTAGATAGGTTATCAGAGATCCTAACCGTTTATATCAATCATGTAGATTAATTGGAATCGAAGTTCTTCAATAATCAAATATTCCGATTGTCCATCGTGTGGGCCATCCACGGAACCAAACATAACTAACTAGAGCGGGAGCGGGTGCATTAGAACAGCCTATGTCCCTAGATTGAGAATGATCTCACCATATGAATCATCTCCATGTAAAATCACCACATTTTAAACTTTTAACTTGATAAAAAAATTACACTAAAATTATCGATAAAAAGTCCTGTAATTTTTTATGGGGCTAGAGTAACTAGAGCGCTAAGCAAAAACAGCAATAAGAGCAAGAGTGCCACCACCACCAAATCGAAAGAGAGATCAAGTGAGAATAGTGAGAGAGAGAGAGAGATAGGAGAGGGATAGATAAGAGAGAAGAGATGAGATAGAAGCGAGGCCATAGAGAAATTCGAGAAAGAGAGATCGAGAGAATTTAATGTCTCGAACAGAGAGAAAGAGAGATGGAAAGAAGAGAGAAGTGGTGGTGATGGTGGTGGTGGGGTGATAGTGATGAGGTGGTTGGACATAATTATTTTTGGTTAGAATGTATTTAGTTGTTTCGCCGATAGGCGCTGGTAGCTTGCTTCCAAGCCTTGCCTTATATATGAGTTGTGGCAATGAGGTAGGCCCGAAGGAGCCTGTTTGGATTTTGTTAATTATGTCCAACCACCTCATCACTATCAGTTCCACCAGTTCCATCGGTCAACCCCGGGCATGGATGAAGCCTATTCCCGATACTCCTCAAAAGACAGGCCTCTCAAGAAGCAGAAATCTAATTACTCAGCCCAGACACATAATATGGAGCTAATCTTTACTCCACATGGTCAAGTGTTCAATTTCCTTTTCCTCCTTGCTCTAATAAGTATGGTGGTATGTGGATTCCACCGTCTCCACGTGACTTTAAACAAGTAGTTCTGTCGAGTCAAATATCAAGGATCGATGTTTAAACAAAAAACAAAAAATTGATTACTTTATTCAAAATTGTTGGTATTGAAAAACGTCTTTTTGAAATACTTGAAAACATCATGTTTATAATCTATACTAATATGTACTAGTGAACAACATGAGTAATTTAAGAGTAATTCACTTATGTTACCAATCAACAGAAAAAAAACATGCATACAATTGACATATATTATTACAAACAGTTTCCTGTTTCCATAACACCAGATTCACTTGTAATGGATGTAAAATCGTATTCTAGAGAGTTTCCAGCAGTTCAAATGGAGACAAACCTTATCTGGTCATCAAGAGCAGCATGCTTTCAAAACATCTTCAATATCTGGATCATCCCCAGCTTCTTTGTCCTACTCAAAAATGACAATAGACTTTCTATAATTACAACAGAGAATGTGCCCATATATATTTATTTTTTGTCTACAGATCCCTGTATATGAAAGATTTAAACACTTGTGAAGATATTCGACTTCTGAAGTGAAAATTCTTACATGGGACGTAGATTTATCTATTTGTATTTTGTAATTACATCTTCTCAACGGTGTTGGAAAGTTTGAACCCCTTGTGTTTTCCTCATTCAGGCTAAAATTATTTTCCCCTGTTTGGGCTTAGAGTATACCACTCATGGAGATTGTGGCCAACTTCAAAGAATACGAATCATGGATTCATGGGATAACCCAATTCCATCTAACATAATATAATGCACTATCTAGCCATTGGAAATCTCCAATGCCTACAGACTAGAAATGATAGAAGTTGAGATTTGCTCGTCAAAAAGCTCTATGGTATTCCAAAACAAAAAACCTTACCTTATGGATGTATGCGATGTTGTTTTTACCAGGACCTGCAACAATTATTCCTCCCTGCTGCCTGAGAAAACAAGAATCAAAATTAGATTGTTTAGCCTACCTAAGTGGTGTCTGCATCAATTGTATACTGTGAATGATTTCATAAACTACCTTCCCATTCAAAAAGAGAGAAAAAATGGAAAATCAACTTTTTCGTCTGAAAGTTGTGATTCTTAACAAAAAGAAATGCACAGTTATCGACAAAAAAGAAATGAGGTTCTTATAAACATTTCAACTGTCCTCATTTGGATCAGCATTATGAATTCATACTGGCAGCAAAACTGGGTTATGACTTTTACATTCTAAGACTACAGTTGGAATCAGTTTTTTAGTTGTGATTAGTACAACTAAATTTACAGTTAAAACTGATAGTTTCTTTTTTGATGTTTATCCCATGAAAACTTTATTACAAAATTTAAATAGTTAGCCTTAGGTAACTTAGGTTATTGATGTTCATTACTTCATTCAAGGAAAAACAAATTCTACACCAATCTGCCTATAAATTATTCACTGCTACTTAAACTTGTATGGATGGAGTGCTTTTCGTGAGTGCTGTAATGACTATTACACAGATTGTCTTAAAACTAGCTTTTCTTCTAAAAGATAATTCACATACCAACCACCTCTAGTCCTGGTGTCCTTTTCAAAGGAAAGCCCCCAGTCTTGTCTGTATCCCTCCATGTAGGACTGTATTATCTTCAAACCTGCCTACAATGTCATCACGTTCCAAAAACTGTTCATAAACATTATACTCATAAACCAACTAGGGTAAAATGACTTCTGTACTGAAATATATTCTTCTATAAAATAATAAAATAATCTGTTTGTTATATACCTTCGGAGTAAATGTGGTCGAAACCCCAGAAACAAAACTAAATGCCTTATATGACGAGTAGCTGGGATCTGCATATATTTCTGCACAAAAGATAAATAGCTGTTACTTTGCTGCAACAGCAAGAGAAAAGTGATGCTATGACAATCATATAATTAAGGTAGGAAGTTCTGAGAGAGAATGCACCACGCGTACTAGAAGTTTATCCATAATAGCGATCATCGTTTAGTACTTGGAATACAAATTTACCCAATTTTTTTCCTCACTTGAACTTATTTCATAAAACGATAAAAACACCACTTCTAGTTAGGAAACCATACCTCCTTTGAATTTTGTTTGCTCATAGAAAGCTTTTGCCTACACCAGCATATCCAAAATAGTTGTAATCAAATTCAGCCTATAATGTAAGACATAAGTTGGTCAAAATGAAAGACAAGACGGGAGCAGAAAACAATTCCAAGAAATGAGAAGGTGGGGGATATGCTCTTTGTATTGCGGACAAGAATTTATTCGTAATACCTACTAACTACATGCCAGATCAAGCAAGGAGATCCAAAAATTGGGTATGTGTTATCATTCACATCTAAGCCTGATGGGTACACCGAGAGGACCATGGAGATCAGGTATTAGTGACAATTCACTTGAATCAGTGGGGGACCAAGGAGAGGGCTACCCTGGGCTTACATAAAGTTTTTTCTTATAAAAGTTTCAGCCCAGGGTAAAATCATTGGCATCTAAGCCTGATGGGTACACTGAGAGGACCATGGAGATCAGGTATTAGTGACAATTCACTTGAATCAGGGGCGGACCAAGGCCTGGGCTTACATAAAGTTTTTTTCTTATAAAAGTTTCAGCCCAGGGTAAAATCATTGGCATTGAACTTCCTCGTTCCTCCCCTGACATGAGTGATTCTCACATTTGCCTATTCATTTGTACACTTCACTTTGACAAATAAAGCATCATTGTTTGCCTAGCAGTATAGATCCAAAGTTTGACAAATACCGTTCCATTTCTAACTGAGAACAACTTTGGCTGAGTTAAAATCAGAGTAGAATATGTAGGGGAAAGAAAACCAACATAACATGTTTGGAGTAGTCGCTACATAATGATAGCTTAAAAAGAGGTTACATAATTGTGCTTTTAATATGTCGTGCCATACCTGATCAACACTGCCCGGTCCGATTAAAACAAGTGCAACCCCAGCTGCATCCATTTTATTCTGTAGACAAATTAACATATATAGCATGATTATGCATACGGAAGTCAAGGAATCGATAGTTTACAGAGAATTTAAATCAAAAAATTTGCCATGTGTTTGATTTAGAACATGGGAAATAATGGAAAGTACACCATAAACAATGACCTAATTCATTTCCTTTTTTTCACCTAAATAACAGGAATAGATCACTCCAATTAATTTGTTTGATTTAGAACAGAATGTACAAATATCCCTTACATATCTAGAGGTTTCGAAGCGAAAATTCACAGGAATCAAAATTCAAAACATGTTCAGGTTCTTTTTTATTCCAAAGTGTTACATAACATGCATTCATTTACCTTAACAGAAGCAAGATAATCAGCCCGTTTGCGACAGAGAACACACCTATATTCAAGCCCCAAAAAAATAAAAAATAAAAAGGTATAATTTAGTACCAAAAGAAAAATTATAAATGGTGGCAAAATTTGAATGACTCAAGGGTTGTAATTTGTAAAGTACTAGAAGGGAATAATTACCCAAAATGGCGAGCAAATGCAACTACGGCTTTCCTATCTTTCCACAAATCAGAGATTGGAATAGCTTTTTCACTCAAATCATAAACCTCAATCTTGTCATCCAGCAAACTTATTGTGGTTTCTTCACTACTACTCAGAGGGGATGATCGTACACTTCCTATTTTCATATCAAATCAATAAAATGCAAAAGGTTAGTTTTTAGGGTTTATTAGGAGGATTTAAACAACATTGAAATTAAAGGAACTCATCCCAAATACAAAAGAGAGAAGACTTATTAATTTTACTTGCCAGAGGAGGAGGAGTTGGAGATTGCAGAGACCGTGATGCCTGGGAAGAATCTGGACCGTCTGTGACCATCTACAACAATACTACTAACGGAGGAGGAGGAGGAGCCAAGACCAGTTGAAGGGTGGCAGTAGTTCCTGTTCTTCTCGTTCGGCGGCCGAAAAACAACAGCATCACCTGCGAATGGAGTTGTACGGATCAGAGTCGCCATGTGGATCTCGAAAGATGTTTTTACATTTTAGTACCAGTAGGACATAATTATGGTCGTTATTTTGTGTGAGCGAGCGGTTAAAGATGCCGACACGTGGGGACCGTAGATGTTGACACGTGTCATTTCAACTGGTTAGTTGGATTTAGAAGTCGCAGAATATGATCGACCCGCCAACTTGACACTATCTCCACCCGCCAACGTTGCCCTACCTAGCAACCTTACACTAATTCGACTTGATAAAGGCAAGGGATAATGCTATACGTACACCAGAATCCTACACAAAAATCTACGTAATTGAAATTTGATGGTAGTGTGTATTCACACATTCTCGTGATTTACGTCACATACCCTCGTGATTCGCATCAAACCCAAAATTGTTCATTTCTGTAGATTATTCTGAAGGTTTTTTAGTAACCCTCGCACTACCGTAAGGGCAAGTCTAATAGGGGTGTTAAACTACTTGATCAAGTAGTTTTAGCCCTCTAGTGACACCTCTTAAGCCCTTATCATGGATCCATTTCCACTGGAATATGGATCCTTAATAGAGAACCCAAGAATTCAATGACGATTCAGCGCCTTGCTCAATGGTTGAGCTGCACGTTGAATAAGAATGATCTCCTTACTAATTTAAAATCAATTTTTGATGGAACTGTAAGTTTTTTTTTGTTGAAAAGATGATTTGCATGGTGAAGATAATATTCTCCCCCAAAATTAACTTTTGAATCGTCCATGTGCGGAACCCACTTTTGGACAAAAGAAAATGGGTTGGGTATGGTCTTTGTTCCACGAATTTCTACATAATTTTCTACGGAAAGCAAATTCGATGGTCAAACTATTTTTCACATACCCTCGTGATTCGCATCCATCCCAAAGTTATATGCATCCACCGTAGATTTTGCCTTTGGTAGCTGTTAAAGGAGTTGCTCAAAATGTTTGGGGGATGGACAAGTTAAATGGATTTTTAGCTTAAAATCACCCATCCAAATTATTACTCATTTTCACTAAGGGGGAGGTGTGGGGGCAAATTAATCTAACACTCATTTTCTCTCTTCATCCTACAAAAATTAAATAGTACACCCCATCTCTATCAACATCACCATCATCTTCATCTTCACCGCTCCTCCACTGCCTGCCACCTCTACCTCCGGCCACAGCTGACCACTTCTTCTTCTTCTTTTTTTCTTCTTCTTTCTCCACCGCTGGCCACCACCGCCAACCACCAGAAAAGGGGAAAAAAATATTTCCAGATCTGAAAAAAAAAGGTTCGAGACCTTGAACAAATTCGATACCAAACATCAGAAATTAAAGCAGGCCTACAAGTGATTGTGGTTCATCTTAGGTCAGTGGTCCTCGTTCTTCTGGAGTTCATGCATTACGTGTTAGTTTTCAAGATCAAATCGATTGAATAGAGTGTAAAACTCGAAACTCTTTAGAACAATTAAAATGATCTTATTAGATCTAAATCGGTGTAAAAATATATGTGAGACTGGTCTACTTCAGACTTAAGAGTAGATTACAAGATCGAATGTGCATCCATTGTATTACAATCGAGGGGTTGCTCAACTGGTTCGACCGTGGGTTTGCTCCCCATAGGTCACCAATTCGAATCCCCTCAAGGCCGAATACCTTAGAATCTCCATCCAAACAAACCATATAAAACATAAAATCCATTCAAATTCATCTCAGGTTTCTTTGATTTAAGATCAAAACTACGAGACATCAATGTTTGGGCCGTTTGGCTGAGATCTGACTTGGAGTGGAAAGCCAAGTCAAGTCAGTCAGTCTGACTCGCATTACATGGTGGATCTCAAGACAGCCCTCACGAAACAATCCCCTGATTCACAGCCAATTAGCCAAATCGACTCAAAAGTGGGTATGTATCGAGTAATTACTTGGATGGAAATATGCAGCAACTTAAAAATAGTCAATTAGACATCAATGTTTGGGTCGTGGAACAACGGTGATGCTAGACTTACCGAAAAGTCTAAAGAATTTTAGGTACTGTTAAAGGAGTTCCTCAAAATGTTGGAAGGGATGGACAAGATGGAGGAGTGGTCTAGATTGATTAAATTGGTTGGGAGATGCATTTAGTTTTACTTAGGGTTGATCATCTAAAAATTTGTTGATATTTTTCCACCCAACCCCAAAATATACCCAACCCTAAAAAAAACACCAGAACAAATCCACCGCCCCACCACTTCAAAAAGATAGATTGCAAAGATAATAAAAGCATAACAAGAAATCAGCTTTTACTGTTTACACTGAACCAACATTTGATAATGATATACCCAAATCAGCTCAAAACTCAATCTCTATAAATGGTGCAATATCAAAATATAAAAATGTTTACCCTATACACAAACATAAGTCTACAAAATGTTAAGAGTAATCTCTTTCCCCACTAGAAAAACACTTGCTAAGCATATTACTGACATTTTGTGGCGGCGAAAGAGTTCTTTTTGTTAACCATGGTGTCCGGGCCAGCTTGCGCGCACCTCGACTAATCCAGGGGCCCTGTAGGGAGTCGGCCTTTTAACAATCCCCCAGCCAAGGAAACATGTTTTCCACAAAATCCCTGTTTGGGAGTCCCACCTACCCCCTTAGAATTTGCTGGGATTCTAAACTAAGAATTCACTATGTATTCACCCAACTCAATGCAGATTACACCCCACAAAATTAAAACAACAAAATAGAGATGCGATACGCACACGCAGGGAGGGGGTGCAAATCCACCGGTTTGGGCCTCGCATGTGTGTGCAGGGGTTTCCCATTCATGGAGATTATTGGTTTTGTCCAGCCTGCAACTATACCATTGCCCACCAGTTATTATCTGTCACAGGAACGACTCCAATATATAAGGATCAAAAGGGAAGAAAGAAAAAAAAAAGGATTGAGAAACCCAAACTAATAGAATGTTAACCTCTACTGATCTCAAGAACCGAAGCGCTCTCGTCTTCAAGAACCGGATCTGCACACTGTAAAATATAACTCGTCCTGCTTTACGTGGGTCATCGTCTCCAAACAAAAATAGAGGTCACAGCCACTAAGAACGGCACATTCCAACCTATAGGGTTTGGAGTATTTGTTAGATATTTTCATTGTTTTCAGGTTATGTTGTTCCTACGTATCTGTGTAGAGGTTCATTGACTGTTGGTGACAACCTTTGACTACCCAACAGTCACGACCAACAGACACTACTGAAACTATAAATACGACCCTCATCCAGTTCCCAAGATATAACAAATCCGTATCTTCTTCATCTTGTTTTTTGGCGTCATCAGTCTTACTTTCAGAGTGTATTCTTTGGTTTGATCAATTAGTCACGTCTTGAATCAAACGATCTCCATCGTATCCTGAGAGAGATTTTCATAGATATCCCGAGTGACATCGCGGTTTCTACCGGAATGGGAGAAACATCTCTCAAAAGATAACGTAGCGTAAGTACGTGCCTTGGAGTATTCCAGTTTCAAGTTCTTAGACATCCCGATTTTTCAACAGTATTCCCTGGGCACGGGAGGGAGTGGCTGCCAAAGTTGGTAGATAGGGTCGAAGGCATGAAACGAGATCGTCTCATCATGGTCTCTCTTTATGACATCGATCCATTCTTCTGCAATCCCAAGGTTCTTGCGGAGAGAGTACAAGAAGTCTTCCTACAAGAGTTTGTACCATCTTTTGGAGACTAACCTTAGTTTTTTATGCTCCATTCGTGGAACTCGGATCAAGCAAGCTATTGCCAAGTCATCAAGGAGTCCAGGGAGAAGAGGAAGAGGTTGGTTGCGGCTTCGGTCAAAGATGTGCTATTGGTCTCCCTATAGATGTGCTTAATGTCAAAGCAATCCAGCTTCTCTATCAATCTTCTGATGCGAATCCAAACATGATTAGCATATGAAGGAGGAGTCGACTTTGAATCTTTTCCAATTACAACACGGCGAACGCCATAGGCACTTGCCAACTTCAGCCCAGCTTCAACCCCTTCCACTTCATGCATAATCACAATGGAGGGACGAGAAGAACCTGCCACTGCTGCTATCGTATCTCCCAAAGCATCTCTAATGATGGCTCCAAATCCCCCAGAAGTATTACTTAAGGAGCCGTCAATTTTAATAGCAAAATACCCTCAGTATTCCTCTCCCATTGACAAGGAATTTCCTGGTGGTGCTAAAAGCATGTAGGAATATTCCAGCTGTGAAGAAATTGGCGATTGTAATCTGTGTCAAGAACCTTATTCTCTCTCACATAAAGTTTCAACCTGATGTCTTCCACGATCTGTCAAACTATAGTGTATTTAGTTCTTGTAATACACTTGAAAATGCAACTATTTCTCTCAGTCCATATGTAGTAGATAAAAGCATTGAAAGCCAACTTTTTGATGCTATCAATAATTGTATTCCCTGAGAAATTATTAGTACACCAATAGACTTCATGTTCCAATCATGCTGAAGGTTGCGAGAATATCCAAGCAAACTGAGAATTCTATTCCAAATAAAATTAGAGAATGGGCACTCCAAGAATAAGTGGTTTTCATCTTCTGACCTGAGCTGCAAAGAACACAAGTTGTATCAATTTCCATTCCTCAACTAAGCAGTTTAGTTTTTTGTTTCGTACACAAGAGTTGTTAATACATGGGACTCTTGTATGTGAACCATGATCCTCAATATTCATGGCATGATGGAGGGCAATCCACATATGAAAAGAATGACGAGGAATGCACTTACTAAACCACACAAATTCATACCACTAGGGTTGAGGATTGACAGGTCTGAGAGCCTCGTAAGTGCCTTTGAGAGAGTATTCCCCTGTTATATCAGCTCTCCACACGATTTTATCACTACTTTTCACATCAATATCCCTGTTAATAATGTCCCCAAGGTTAGATTGGATGTGCTTAGGGATGTTCCAAGATCCCTCTCTAATGTATTCTTTAACTCGAGCATTTATATGGAAGGAAGAGTCGAATCTAAGAGCAGGGGGAACCTATTCAGCAGCATGCCAAAGGGGTGCCAGTTGTCCTTCCATAGCCTAGTGGGCTCACCATTGCCAATGAGATGAGTTGTGAGGTTGCTGGCTATGTCGCGGTGATCCAAGATCCTCCTCTAACTCCACGAGGCATCATTGGAAGCCTTCATGTGCCAAAAGTCTTTAGTCTTTACAATGTTTTTTCTTACCCAAGAAACCCATAACGCGTCTTTGTTACTGATTAATTCCCAAATGTGCCTAAGATTTGCAGCAGTGTTTGTCCAGCAAATATTTCTTATGGCAAGACCTCCTTCATTGAAAGGGTGGAATATTTTTTCTTGGATAAATCGATACCCAGCCACAAGAACTTTCTCGGGAGTGTTAATTTCTTAGATGGTTCTTTTGGGGAGAACAAAGCAAGACTGCCAATAAATCAACATACTACATAGCACAGACTTGATAAGGGTTAATCTTCCTGCATAAGAAAGAAATCTTGCTTTCCAAGACTTTATGCAATCAGCAATCTTCTTAATTAGAGGGAGGCAATCAAAATGAGATAGTCTTGTAGAGAGAAGAGGGAGACAAAGATACCTTATAGGTAGCTCACCATCATCAATGTTTAGAATCTGAATAATTTGAGTAAGAGTGGTTTCCTCAACTGCTGCACCAAATAAGGAACTCTTGTTGCGATTAACTTCAAGATCAGTTGAGCACTTAAATTTAGCCAAAGTGTTGTTGAGAGAATCAGCTGAGGTCAGATCACCCTTCATAGAAACTATAAGATCGTCCGCAAAACAGAGGTGGGTGATGACTAGGTCCTTGCATCTTGGGTGAAGACTGAAGCGTCCAGCAGTCACTTCCTGCTTAAACAAGGCATTAAACTCCTCCATGTCTAACACAAAGAGGTAGGGAGAGATGGGGAAGCCTTGCCTAATTGCCTTTTAAGCCTCAAAATAGCCATAAGGGCTGCCGTTAACAATAATTGAGAATTTGGCAGTCATATTACATAGTTGTATCCAACCAATAAATTGGTTAGGAAAATTGAATTTCCTGAGAACATCAAATAAGGCATCCCATCTAACCGAATCATAGGCTTTGCAAAGATCCAACTTTAACAGCACATCGTGATTGACCATTATTACGGTTGTAGTTTCTAACTAGCTCGTGAGCAAGAAGAACACTATCCTGTATCGACGTGCCAGAAATGAATGCAGATTGGCAAGGGCTAATGATGCTTTTGACAGCTTCTTTTATTCTCAGCGCCATGGTTTTTGTGATGCATTTGTATATCACATTACAGCATGAAATGGGACCGAAATCAGAAAGAGTAGAAGCATTAGGAACTTTGGGAATTAAAGTTAAATTAGCAACATAACTCATACACATATCATACACAATGAGACTAAGAAAATTTAGATTACAAGATTGAAATCATCCCCAACTATATGCCAGCACACTTTGAAAAAATGAGCTGAAAACCCATCAGGCTCTGGGGTTTTATCCGATCCAATCATTGACAAGGCAAAGGTGATCTCATCTCTGGTATTGGTAAGGTATAATCCTGTCTCTTCACTTGGACTGTTAGGCATCTCTATCCTTTCAATAGTAGAACTATCATAGGGATGACCATGAGGAGTGCCAAACATTCCTTTGTAGCAATTCACACATTCAGGAGCTATGACCTCTTCATTTTCAGATCTGCTGCCCTCACTTGTGTATAAGTAGAGGATTCTGTTACGAGATCTTCTATCCTTGATGGTATTCATGAAAAACGGGGTATTATCATCACTAAGGTCAAGGAAATCAATCCTAGATTTTTGTTTATTGAAAGATTACTCATGCCTAACTAGAGTGGCATATCGTTTAACTGCTGCTCTCTCCTGATAAGCAATTTGGCTGGATTGAGGCTCTCTTTGGATAGCAAATTGGAGCTGTTCCATGTCAATTTTTGCTTGGTGTATCTGTAAAGAAAGTTTCTTAAACCTTTCTCTTTTCTAATCACCTAACTTAGCTTTAACATGTTTCAACTTCTTCACCAGCTGATACATAGGTTTGCCATGCTGCCTTAACAACATCCAAAAAATCCTGCTCTGAACTCCAGGAATTAAAAAGGCTTAGGCCTCCTCTCTCTGTTGATGTGGATTGTAGTGATTATAGGAGTGATCTGACACGCCTGGAGGAGGAAAATCAGATGTTGAGTCTGGAAATGAGTGCAGCCATTCCATGTAGATTAGAGATCTGTCCCATCTGCAGGATATTCTCCCTCTTCCCATTTGATTGGTAGTCCATGTAAGGTAACAACCAGTGTAGGGAATATAAAAAATTTGTGCCTCGAGTAAAGTCTGAGAAATGGTAAGGTCTCTTAGCCTCACCCCCTACCTTTCTCTTGAGAGACCAGGATGGAGTTGAAAAACTCCCATTAAAGTCTGACAACTGCAAAGTGTTTAATTCATCCATAAATGAAGATGGGGTGAAATAGTGTTTTCACAATACACTTAAGATAAAATGATGCAAGTTTCCACAAAGATAGCCTAATCCGAGGAGGAAATTAAGCTCGAAGTATCCTCTAAGGGATTCCACATGATCCATATCCTACCCATTGGATTATTGGCATAGTTTTCAGGGAGCTCCAACTTGGATTTAAGCTTTGTTAATTTCTATAAACTTTCTGAATTATTAACACTCACTTAAGTTTCAAGCAAACCAAGAATACTGATATTATTTTTATAAACTTTCTGACTTGAAGTAGCAGTACACTACAAGGCTATTTTTCACAGCTTGACAAGTATTATGCAAAAAATCAAGACAGGGCAAAAAAATGTGGCAATGCGCCTTACAGAAAGCTATGTCAAGTATCAATCTACTACAACTGTAAATACACTTTGCCCCTGGATAGGCATATCAAATCATATAAAAGAAAACCAAAAATGACTCAAAACGCAATAAAATGTGTTTTCCACCACTTGATGAAGCTGTCGCAGATGTCCGGAATCTTGTGTCCTTTCACTTTGAATGCCTCATACCAGTTTACAAAAAAGGTTTCTTGGCGAGGAGACGACAGCCCCAGAATCGTTTGGGCCAACCCATATTCAGTTGCTTCAATTTCGTATCCTGAAGTTTTAGACAACAACTCAAAATCCAGAAACAATGGGTTTAACCAGGTCATAAGAAGAGAGTATTTGGACTCTGCTGAAGCTAGAACTGTCTCTGTTCCAATTGATTGCAATAACAGTGATGTAATAGAACTGATGGGGTACCTAAGTCCTGCGTGCATGTGGTGATGAATGGAAGCAATATCATCTCTCTTGGCCCATAGCTCAACCACATTATCACCCATATCTCCTTCTATTAATAGCTCAAAATAATTACAACACGATGTGCTGCTCTGTGAACAATATCAATTTGATTTTGGGAGTAATCATACTCCATCCAAGATGTTGAATTTGTGCAAGCTGACTTGAGTTCCTCTGTGTACTTTGTATACATCATCATAAGATGGTTGAACAACGTCTCTATACCATGTTTTTCCTTCACATGTGCCAGTATATCTGTAATCGAATCCAACAGTTTCTCTTGTGCATATTCGTTATCGAACATTAACACGTCATTAAGCAATCTTGAAAATGTCGCAGTCGGATACAAGACGCAGGTGATGGTATTCTCTCCAGTAACCGGCTAACCATGACATGAGTGGGCAATAGATGACTGAGTACAGTCATAACATGTTGTACATCAGCTTCGGTCCAGACTTTTGAATCCAACACTAGCAGACATGCTAGTACCCCGTCTTGGTACTGAATTGCCGTGCAAACCTGAAATCACATATGCAAATAAGAAGAACTTAAAAGCAAGAAAAAAAAAACAACAAAAAATACAGATATGATTTTCAGGCCTATGTTAAATTAACTACAAAGAAAGGCCAAAATTCTTTTTTTTTTTTAAATTAACTAGAAAGAATCACAGGTAAGGGTAAGGGTTGTTCTTGCAAGAGTCTTGATTATCAAGAATTTTATCTAAAAGCTCTATTTGGCCAAATTAGATTAACTATGGTTCTTTTCACACCTTGGTATCTCCAAGGTTTATATTTTCAATATTACAGAAAGATTAAAACAGAAGAAGGAACTTACCTTAAGTATCTGTATAATATGCCCAACTTGAAGCTTACCCAGACTCTTGACTAGGTTCTGGTCAGAATGCATCATTTGTAAAACCTCAGAATATACTTCGCTCTCAGTTTGGCAGATAAAATAATAGTCCGAAACGGGGTGCCCTTCTGAGAGTAACTTCTCTGCAATCAAAGGACTTTTCAGCATGAGAACTGAGCGAGAAAGCATTATAGACAGCCCCGGCCCATTTTCAAGGACAATGTTGACTTTAACAGTTCCATGAATAGGGTAAGAAATGCCTTGGTCAGAAATAATGGCTTTATGCGAAACAGTGGGGGGAGGAGGAGGAGGAGGAGGAGGAGGAGGTGGTGTGATCGGAAAAGATACATTTTCGCCAGAAGTAATGGCATTTGTACGGTCGGTGGAATAGGTAGAAGAGAGTGCGCCTGAAATAGGCATTGCGGAGACTCTTTCGCCAGAAGTAATGGCGGTTTCCTGGTCGTCGGTAGCATCGGTAGAAGACTGAGCCATCTGTTGTGTCTATTCTTGATTTTTCAAGAAATGTATCATAGAAAGAGGAAGAGGAAGGGCAGAGTAGAAGGGGGAAGGGGGAAGGAAGAGAAATTAAAAAGAATCGGGAGATTTCTAACACTAAAATACACGACCTTGGTTCGGGGATAGGTTCAACCTCGCTTGGGGTTTAGTTTTATTTTAAAGGCACCCGAAAAAATGTAATAGGGAGGAAAATTGGGTTCGACTTGGTCAATAAGTTTGACTCCACGAGGTGGCAGTCCCAAGTTTGATCGATCTTTTTTTCTTTTTTCACTTTCGCCCTCTAGGCCTTTAGAAAAAGAGAGTCGAGTGGGTTTTTCCAACGATCAACCTCATTTGACCAAATTAAGGGTGCAAATAAGATTGGGGTCTGCCAACAACAACAAATGTAAATTCAGGTGGTGCTTACAACAGGGGCGTGCCAATAAAACTTTTGGAGGGCACTTAAAAACGACTCTCATAACCATCAAGAGGATGGTTAAGTGGTCAAGACGCTTACCTCATAAAATAGAGGTCGAGTGATCGATCCTCCTGATGGCCACTTCCACAATAAGATTTTAACCGGTTGTGTGTGGATAGGGAGGTATGCTCACACCCTAGGGACTAGTCGGGTGCTCCAAGAGGCCCAGACACCCTAGAGATCAAAAAAAAAAAAAAAATAAACTCTCATAAGAATTATCCCCCAAATGACTCATATACCCATACTCAACAAAGACGTATGTATTAAAATAAAAAAATGTCAAAGCTTCTGAACGAACAGAAAAGAATATGAAGTCGGGTCGAAGTAGAAATTTATATTGATGGGGGATAGTAGTATGAAGTTAAACACTTCACTTACACAGTTGATACCCTCACGTACTTGTAGGGCCTAAACTGAGATGAACCAAGGATTATTTTTTTTTTTAAGATAATTTCTGCATCAGGTAAATATCATGTGGAGTTTACTTAGAGATGATCCAAGAGATAAATTTTTGGTGAGGATGATCTCCTCCCCATTTAGATTATCCTCACAAAAAATCATATAGTTCTAAGGCTTTTAATCCTATTGGAAGTTGGTTCAAATTTTAGAGCGATATGATT
Source organism: Macleaya cordata (assembly GCA_002174775.1). Classification (NCBI taxonomy): domain Eukaryota; kingdom Viridiplantae; phylum Streptophyta; class Magnoliopsida; order Ranunculales; family Papaveraceae; genus Macleaya; species Macleaya cordata. Next base: position 4,323,183 of record MVGT01000437.1, on the reverse strand, counting down.
TTCTCGTGGAGATGATCATTATTGTTTACCTATGGTGACACCAAAAAAAAAAAAATGGTGTCATGTGACACCAAGGGGTTAGGCCCACTCCAAGATCTGATTTTTGTGAGAATGTTTATTTCACCGTGTGGACCATCTTCAATAAAAATCAGCCGATTCTAAAACTTCTAGTCCCATCTAAAGTTGACTCTGAGTTTTGACCATTTATTTATTACCGTTGATTGAAATGAACTTTTGATGGAGTTAAAATTTTTAAAATCTGCTCATTTTTTGTATTGATAGTTTACATGTTGAGAAGAACATTCTCACAAAAAATTGAACCTTGGAGTGGGCCCTAAATCCTTCATGTCGAAATCGACATCATTTTTGTGGTCTCTGGCTAGCATTTTCGTGACATGTATAGATGAGAGACACACTTTACTGCAATATAAGAATAACTAAGGTAATCAGTTATAGCCAACTGGAACAACAAACTACTAACTAGCTAGTTGCCTAGTTGTCAATACGACAGCAATAACGGTCTTTTTTAATTTGAAACTGTAATAACCGTCTAATAATAACCTTTAACAACCCTGCATCCCTGCGCGCGTCGAATTTGTCTCACACAGGCGTTGAAGTGTTTTTGTCTTAAAAACAACTTGTGCATTCTATTTGAATACAATCTAAAAGTTGATTTTTTGTGTGAATGTTCTCTTAACTATGAAGAAATTGGTTAGAAATTGGTTAGAAGTTGATTGAGAATTAACAGTGAAGAACTTAATTCCATTTGAATATCAATTTTAAATCAACTTTTGATATAATTAAAAGTTTTAAAATAAGCTGTTTTATTGTAAAGATGATCTACATGGTAAGAATAACATCTTTACAAAAAAATCAGCCATTGGATATGATCCAAATGGACCCCACAAGTTTTATGTCCAACTCAGACATAATTTTTTTTTCCATATGTCCCAATAGCATTGGGCCCTCAAGTATTAAAATTTTTTCCAATAAATTTATCTTTCATGCTAATCTAGAAAAAATGCAAGGACAAGTCAGAGTACGAATCCAATCTCCTTGCTGCGTAACTCTGATCTAGAACACAGTACAACAACTCCAAATCATATAGAACAGTTCTCCAACTCTGGCTAAAACTTCCACAACTGTTACTACTTCTACTTGTCTCGGTCCTTATACTTCAGATTGTATTAAGTTTGACTCCTTGTTAAACTCTATGGCTTTGCCGTCAACTTAATATTATCCATCTTCCTTTGTGCACCGAAAAAAAAAAAAAAAATCAAAACCATTAGCTTTTACCCATGTTAAAAGATAAAAGCTATAATTAAGTACCAGGTTAACATTACCCGAACACAACCTTCCTTTGTGCACCGAAAATTATGTAATTTGAAGAAAAATTAGAGAGAATTTTGTTAATTAAGGTCCTGTTTAGTTATTTAAGGAAAAGCTTTCAACGGTAACTAAACAAAATACTGATCGGACTTTAAGGTCCGAGAGTCATCATGAAACTCGGACTTAGTAGTCCGAAGAAATCTTGAGCCAATCACCGTTTCAGGTCCGAAATATAATACGTTGCCACTTTTACCCATAACTCGATTTTAACGCCAAAAATTAATTAAAAAAAAAAAAAAAAAAAGCACAGAAGTTTTCCTAAAATCACCAATAGCGTTATAAGAAGCTAATTGGAGAATTCTCTTTACCCCTTATGGACAATCTTTAGGTTAATATTACTCTTTAAATAACTCAGTCTATCTGCTACGACGTTTGCAGGAAAACAGTTGTTTCTTGAAAACAGAAAAAGTTAACCAGTAAAACAGGTACCTTCATCTTAGCTAAACAAGGAATAAAACTCTCTTTTAAACCATTGTATCTCCACAAGTTTTTGGGAAGAACATCTTTTATGTTCTTTTAGATTTTGTGACGGTTAGATTTGGTAGGCTAGGACAAATAATTTTCATAAAAAGGTCAACCCTTTTGAATCGTCCCCAAGTGGGATCCCTTAAATTTGTCACTTAATGCATCAAAGAATAATCTAAAATCTGTTGTAATTGAACTCATCAATTAATTTAATATGCAATTAAATTGAGATATTGGTTTATTTGAATCTAATGCCCCATTTCAATATGTCCAATTTAGGGAGACAATTATTTGTACTTAACAGTTCCCACTATATTAGGGAAGGTTGAAGTCAAGGGATTATAAGGCCGATCTGTAGATGCTGACTATAGTAAGGGCATGTACCATGGGAAACCCTTAGTTAGATTGTTTGAAGTAGAAGTTTGAGGGTTTGAGGGACCGCAAGTACCATGGTGGGAGAGAAACCTTGACAGCATTAGGAATGCCGGACGGCACAATGTGTGCCGTTAGTCAAAGTTTCAAAATAAAAAACACTTTCTCCAACATATAAAGCAATTGCTTTATCAAATTAGTGGGCCCCAAATTATGCCACATAAGCATATAAAAGTTGTTTGATTAATAAAATATATCAATTGTAGTGGGATCCAACGGTTTATTTGGCTCTAAACGGCACAATGGTTGCCTTACGGTACGGCAGAGATTGTGCCGTCCGACACAAACTCTGCTTGCTCCCTCAAACCCCTTGTCCCAGCCCAAGATTTGGGACCGTGGGGAGGGATTTGGTTGTTTGTGATACCCATGATATTTGCTCAAACTTCAATAAATACTTTTTTTACTTATTTGAAGTGTCCATAACACTTGCCGTAACGTAACGTTGAAGAGGAGGAAAGAAGAAAACGAAGATGGAGGAAGAAGAAGAAAAAGGGAGACAATGATTAGGACTTAACAGTTCCCACTATTAGGGGAAGTGCAATAACGTAGAGCACAGGTTTTGAGGGTAGCTTGCTAGCATTCCTCAGTCACCATAGGAAGGATAAGGAATCCTAAAAAAAAAAAATACAAAATTTTGAAACCTCAAACTACTAATCTCCTTGTCTTCAAAAACCCTACGGTTCTGTTCTTTCCAAATACGGGACGTAATTTCCCCGTTGCTGACCTGCTCATCATACTTGATCAGATGGTTAAGATTACGCAATTAAAGTTTAAGAATTAAATTTTTTTAACCTAAATTAAGAAACTTGCATTTGAAGGTGATTTAGTGGTCACATGAGATCAAGCACACAAGTATTGCTGTAGATGATGGGTGCTACAAATTATGTGTATATTATAAGTTCAAGCATATATGAGTTAATTGAATTCTGATCTCCGTATCTCTTCTGTCTTTAAGATCAAAGAAGAGTAAAAATGAACTAAAACATAATTCGATCTGTTAAACATCCAATACACAGACCAAAATATTTTGGCTAAAAACAGAGTATACAACCACATGTGGGACAGATTATATAAAAAATCGAGCGTAACCCAAATTCAGAAAATATAGAACTACTTCAATTAAATTAAATTTAAACCATGCAAGAAAAGAAATACATAGATTAAAAGAGGAATGATCTCATCTAATTAAATCTTCTGTAATCATCTTTCGCTTTTGTAATCTTTCATATTCTTCCTTTCTTTTCTTCTTTTTTTTCTTTTTTTTATCTAAATAGTTTCATCTCATACCTACAAAGAGGACAAGTAGATTTTCGTTTCATCCACTCCAACATACAACTGAAGTGAAAGGTATGCTTACACTCCAAGATAGCTCTATTATCTCCATGTATACCCTTGATTTCTTCCAGACAAATTGAACATATTTTCGATCTTTCATCATCAATAATAATCGTTTCTCTGGCGCCAGAAAGAGAGTTGTTTGTGGCAAGTTCATCTTCTGCTTCTCTTATTAAAGAACTATTATTACTACTTGATGAGGATGAGGATGATGATGAGGAAAGAAAATCCAAACCTTCAACACCTTGAGATCTCAGTTTGCCATGGAGATGATTAATAAAAGGATCCATTGTTGACCATGATTCTTCTGAAAGTGTACCGTTATTGATTAAAGTTTCTTCTCGGTTCTTCTCCAATGTCAGTAACCTATGGCTCAAATTCGCAATTTGTAATAATTGTCTCCAACGGTTTCTTCCTGTTCCACAGTAAAAGCTTTTACTCAGAGATGAAAGCGTGTCCATGTGCAAAAGTTTGAGGAGATGAACTCTCTCCCCCTCGGTAAGAATATAAGGTCTGGTCTGGCCGTGAGTTTGGTAAAATGAAATTTCTCCTTCCAACTTCTTTAAATTTTTGCTCACGCTTACCAGGCATGGATAAAAGAAATCTACTTCGTGAAGATTATTATAGTCTAAAGTTGCTACCACGGAGTGCAAAGTTTCAAGAAGATGAACTCTTTCACTCTCAACCTGATCATCAACTTCCATAAAATCTAGGGTTTCTGAAGGAGGAGGAAGAAGAATGGTAGTAGAAGTATGATTATCCATTCTTGATGGTGTGGAACTCTTCTAGAATAGCTGGTCCGTTCTGGGTTTTGATCAAACAAAAAAAATTGCTTGAGGAAGGTAGCTATGCAATTGATGATATATATAGGTAACCATATAATGAAGTTTCCTTTTTGATGTAGGAAACAGGAACGAATCGGCTACAACACTACTTTCTATTTTCTAATTAGTCATTCTTTTAGTCACTCACAAATTACTACAACTCTAATTCATCATTATGCAACATCGAGTCGCGTTTTGTTGTTGTTGATGACTGACGACGATCGGATCAAGGACTGCGGATTCCATTTTAGTAACTCCCTTTATGTGGGGTCCACATAGAGGATCTAAGGGCTGAGGTGAGATGGTCTCTTCAGCAATCCTGAAGATCAGTTTCCCTACTAGACCTAGCAAAACTTGACCCTACCTATATCCTTGACCCGTTAATTAAATAGATAAGGATAACCTTTGACTCTTTGACTTGCAACCCACTAACCCATGAGACCCATTAGCTGAAAATGATTGCATATACATATTGAGGAGAGCATCCTTATTGAAAATCAGCCTGGGGATTATACTTACGGGCATTACTACAGGGATACCAGATTTTGACACCAAAGATTACATCTGCTTATTTTATTGATTGGAAACCAATCATAACAGTTACTGAAAAAAAATTAATTCCATTTCAACCCCTCATACCACTTTTAAAAAGCAGATGTAATATTCTGGTGTCAAATTTTGGTGTTATTCTAGCAAAACTCTATACTTATATAGGTCCCACGAGCCTATGGATTATACTTATATAGGAGTAATGCTAGGGGGACATCAAAATTTGACACCTAGTATTACATCTTAATAAAAAATCAGGAGTGGGACCCAAAAATCAAATACAAATTTTTTTTATTTTAGATCTGGGTTATTATAGGGACAAACGGGTTGGGTTTTTAGGATTTGGGTTTTATCTTTTCTACCACCAATAACACTACCTCTCAAACCGCCGACCAACACCAACGGCGCAACCATCACCGTCACAATCAACGAACAGCCTCCGCCAAGTAAGAAACATCGACTGGTAAGAGAGGAAGGGAAGAATGATAAAAAAAAAATTTAAAGAGAAAAGGGAAAGAGAAGAGAGGGGAAAGAGAAGAGAGAGGAGAGAGAAGAAGGGTAACAGAGAGGAGTGATCTGACTAGAGAGAGGGATCTCGTCAGATCTCTCTTTCCCTTCTTTTCTCTCTCTCACCTCTTTCCCTTCTTTTCTCTCCCCTCTAAATTCAAAATCACCCCTAACATCAAAACCGCCTTTAAAACCGCCATCAAAACCATCATCTCTCAACTATCCAAAACTAACCTCACAACCATAAATCTGAGATTTTGAATTTAATAATCCTGCTATAATCACAATTTAAACCTTAAAATCAATAAATTTGCAAAAAGAATGGAGATTGAAAAGAGGGTAGAGAGGAGAGAGAAAGAGTATTTGATTTGGAGAGGGGAAAGGAGGGGAAGAGAGAGGTCTTCGCACAATGGTCACCGATGCCGTCGGTGTCGTCGTCTTCATTTTTTATGAGAGAAATAAGAGAGACGAAGAGAGAATGGAAGAGAGATTAGGAGAGAGAGAGAGAGTGAAAAAAGTTATTAGATCTGGATTTTTCAGAGAAATGGGTGTGTTATTGACCCGGTACATTTTTTCTACCCAAATTTTAAAAAAAGTTTTTTAATCTGTTACAATGATTGATGTCAAATTTGTGTCAAGAAATGGTGTCCCCGTAGCATTTTCCCTTATATAGGCCCCATGAACCACTACATAAAAGCATTGTTTGAGGATCTGCCTCTTTTAATATTGAGTTTACATTCCTCATGATGTATCTAAAAGCTAAGAGAGGCAAGTAGGGTCTATATTGAGATGACCCAAGCCTTCCAAAAGTTGATTTTGGATGTGGATGCGCTTCTCACCATGTAGATCATCAACCCATAGTTCCTGCAGCTCAACCTACCCATCCCAAATTGCACAAAATCAAAACCCATTATACTTACCAACTGTTCCTATCCCTATATATGCCCATGAAATAGCAGATGCTATACTTAATTTCAAGTATTAAGTATATATGCTATCGTATCAAGAATGTTCATTCCACAAAACTTGACCCTAGCTGCTATATCCTAACCCACAAAACTTTACCCTAACTTGACCTGCTAATTAAATAGATAGGGTTAACGGGTTGAACTCTTTGACTTGCAACCCACTAAACTATGAACTTAAATATTTCCTTAAAAATGTTGGATTTTAGTTTAAAACTTTATTGGTTTTCAAATTTCTTGGCTTACTCCAGAAATGGTAGGGTCGATCCCAAGTAGTAGAGTCATGGACTAGATAACTAACCCCTTTAATATTGACCAATCTTAACTTGGGTCCAATCTTGACTTGTTGACCCATTAGCTGAAAATCTCTGATATACATATTGAGGAGAGCAGGGCTAAGGTTTTTAATTAAGAGAGGCAAATGGGGTCTATATTGAGATGATCTAAGCCTTCGAAAGGTTGATTTTGAATGAAGATGTGATTCTCACCATGTAAAAGATCATCACCCAAAATCAGTCACTTAACGGTAATGTAATATCGATCCCCAACCCATAGTTCCTGCACCTCAACCCTACCCATCCCAAATTGCACAAAATCAAAACCCATTATATTTACCAACTGTTAGTATAGTATCAAGAATGTTCATTCCTTCAAGTGTATTGAAACCAACGGGTTTACTACTCTTGTAAAAAGGCATTCTTTAGGCATAGTGCAACACAAATAGAAGCTTGGAATACTAGGAATAGGGCTGTCTTTGAAGCAGCTGATCCTTCAATTAACAGATTTAAAAACAGAGTTTGTGACCATATTAGGCGTAGTGCAACAAGGATAAGAGGAAAGATGTTCAATGATGTGAATGACTTGTTGATTCTTAATGATTTGGGCATTGGTGCTAGGCCAGTCAAGCATCATTATATTACAGATGGGAGGTGGATCCCTCCAAACTTCATTAAAGTGAGCTATGATGGAGCAGCTAGGGGTAATCCAGGTTTCACAGGTGCAGGTATAGTTATTAGAGTTCATAAAAAAAAAAAATGTATAGTTATTACTTATTAGAGACCACAATGCTAATGTGTTGAACTTTCTTCTTTTATTTTTGTTTAGTTTTCATCTTGTGATGTTATTGACGTTCTCCGATTTACTTGACAGGAGTCACATGCTTACTTGAGTGAACTGATAAGGATAACAAGAACCTTGATAGGAACCAATTGGGGTTGGTGTAAATCGATAGTTGTGATATTTGCAAGAGAGTTTATTGGAGAAGATACTAAAACGGCTATCTCATCTAGTTAACTTAGAGTGTTCATACAATGGTTTATATACAACCCTAAAGAGAAGCAAAAAAGGGAATACCTAAAGTACCCCTGACAAATATAAGAAGTACAACTAGTATATCTAACAAGTTGAACTATTTTAGTTAGCAAACTTTGGTCACAAAAGCTATTTGTTACGCCACTTAAAGCTACGGTGTATAAACTGACTAATTTGCTACGGTTTTTTAATTTTGTGCTACAGTTTTAGACGGTCACAAAAACCCTTCATTTTTCAGGGGAATAAACTATAGTAGCTGTATCTATATATCTTCAAGAAGAACCACCAAATTTAGGGAATTCGCAGTGCATATTATGTTAAATATCCACTCAGAAGAAGGGAAAGAATGAGTACTAAAACGAAATTCTCTTAAATATCCGACACAAACCAAAAAAAAAAAAATTGGCTAAGAAAAGAGTACAAGAGCTCATGTCAAATTCAGAATAGAACTTCAAGTAACCATGAAAGAGGAATCTTAATTTCTTTCGCTGTTTTACTCTTTCATCTTCTTCTTTTATATAGGTTGAACTCATACCTACAGAGAGGACAATTATGTTTTTGTTTCATCCACTCCAACATACAACTGAAGTGAAACGTATGGGAACACCCCATTGTAGCTCTTCCATCCTCATCTCTACACTTAATTTCTCTCAGACAAATTGCACATTCTTCATTTTCACCATCTATTATCGACATCTTTCTCTTTCTAGATTCTCCATCCATAATTGTTCCAGATCTGGAACCAGAAGAAGAGTTTGTCCCAAGTGAATCACCATCCGATATTAAAGTAGCATCTTGCCTCGTCTCCGGATAGAAAAATCTGAAACTGAATCCAGTGTTGTTACTTGAGGTACTCGAGGAGGTCGAGGGATCGTCTGATGAGGAGTTAGACGCAGCAATAGTTGTTGATGATGATGATGATGATGATGAAAGAAAGTTCAAACCTTCAAGACCTTGATATCTCAGTTTGTCATGGTATTGATTAATAAAAGTATCCAATGTTGGCCACGAGTATCGTGAAATTGTACCGTTATTGATTAAAGCTTCTTCTCGCCTCTTTTCCAACGTCAGTAACCTATAAGTCAAATTCGCAACTTGCAATAACTGTCTTCTGCGGTGTCCTGTTCCGCAGTAACTTTTACTCAGAAGAGATGAAAGTGCATTCATGTGCATCATTTTGATAAGGTAAATTCTCTTCCCCTCTCTAAGATTGTAATCTTCGATATGGCGGGTTTCGTCCATTGAAGCAACCTCTCGCTCCAACTTCATTAAATCTTTACTCCCTCTTAAAATCCACCAGACCTGCAGGTCTACATGACAGAGATCTGCTACTCGAAGATTCGAATGCAAAGAAGGTACATACTGCTTAACGGCGGGATCAAAATAGTCTAAAGTTGCTACCACGGAGTGCAAAGTTTCAAGAAGATGAACTCTCTGATCACTCTCACCCTGATCATCAACCTCCATAAAATCTGGAAGTGGAGGAATAGTAGTAGTAGTAGTAGTAGTAGTAGTAGTAGTAGTAGTAGTAGTATGATTATCCATATCCATTCTTGATGGTAACTCTTCAAGGGTTTTGATCAAGAAATTGCATACTTTTGCCTTTGCAATTGATATGTATATATAATCATATATAATTAAGTTTCCTGTTTGATATATATATAGGAAACAGGAATTGCGTACGACACTACTTTCTATTTTCTAATTAAACTCTAATTCTTCATTAAGCAACATCGAATTAGAATTTACTTTCTATTTTCTAATTAAACTCTAATTTGCACATCGAATTAGACTAGAACGATCCGATCATGCCATTTTTTTTTTTATTAAGGATAATAATGCTAAACTTACATCAGATCCTACACAATTTTCTACCGAAAACTAATCCAACGGTGGAACTATTTTCATATATATCCTCGTGATTCGCGTCCATCCCCAAGGGATATGCATCCACTGTAAATTGTGCCTTCGGTGACTCCCCCTTGTATGACCCATGGGCACAGTAGAGTAACCGATATGGTTTGAAAATTGACTAATCCTCGCCACTAAACATATCATTTTGAATCTTGCAATCTCTTCATCTACGTGGAGGAAGTTTTAATGGTAAAATGAATGGCTCAAAATATACATAGTGAGAAGAGCATCATCCTTACTCAAAATAAGCTTTTGGAGCATCATCCTTACGCAAAATAAGCTTTTGGCAAGTACCCCGGATCTGCCTCTAATATTGAGTTTACATTATTATCTAAAGCTAAGGTTTTTAAATCGTACCGTGAGTTTATAGTAGCAATGGCAGGTAGCGTGAGGATGTTCTACATGATGTTGGCAGCGTCGGGCTTGTAACATAAATCTAGTTTTGACTCATTAGAAAGGACAATTAGTTAGGGTTGAAAGGGTTGGGTGAAAACCAAAGCCCATTACCAACTGCTCCCAAGTTTCGGTTTTTAAACTTTTTCAAAACAAACTTTTGGATGACAAATACATTTCAAACTTCAAACCTGCTAGCTGATACTAGTATCAAGAAAGTTCATTCCTTTTCCGGGATGGCCATTATCCGTAGTACTAAGAGGATCACATTCCAAAGCACTCCAAACGTTCACAATTTTAAATATTATGTTCATAATTTGGGTTACCATGGCTTGTGGAGCCCACATACTGAGAACGTCCTTACAAAAAATCAACCACCAGCCCTTGATTCATTTGTAAGATTCATTACTCAAATCAACATCCTAGAAACTAAAAAAACATAGAACATTCAAATTATGAAAGTGCTCAATCCAAACAACTTGAATTAAGCTTAACTCCTCCATCCTAAAAGATGAAAGAAGATAAGAGAAAACCCTAGTCTTCTCACTTATTGACATTGCAAAGAAAAAGAAAAAAGAAATGAAAAGAAAGAAGCTATAGTTCTTCATTTTGTAGTATCTCAATTTGATGGAGGGAAGAAGATAGCATCTGCGGTTCTCTTTGACCGGAAAAGCTTCTCAACTTCGGGAGCTACATTGAAGGAGGCTTCAAGCACTTGAGGAGACAAAGCCTTCCACACCGATGTCCTTCCTGCTAAGTGACTGAATATTGGACTGCAAATTAAGCCAACATAAAAATAGTTAGAACTAACTTGAAAAGGTTGGGAATTGTGGAGGCATCAATTCAATATGCTGGTACATTTTCATGTATCACTCAAAAGTTATCCCTCTTAAGAAACTAAAATCAAAACAAACATGTCATATGTCATAGACAAAAGGATCAATGAGAACCTGTGAAAGTTCATTCTGGATTTCTAAATCACAGTATGAAAGTCTGGGCTAGAAATCTTAAGCCATTCAGTGAATATAAAAGACGGCTCGATATGCATTTGGTCTGTTAGGAGTCACCATTGATAAGGAAAATGTTTTAAAGCTCAAATAACCTGTTTATTTTTTAAATTAACTCGTTTTTTTCTTTCAGAACTGATAGTTTTAACTCATCTCGGCCACGACTAGACCATCCCGATGGGGTCTAGATAGTATAGATGTCAGACTGCTGTGGTATGTCATCATGATGGGGAGAGATGGATTACAATCATAACTTTTGAAAGAAATGGGTTAGTTTACAAAACAAGTTGAAAAGGCAACGAATAACCACATGCAGGTCAAGTTATGTAACAAATCACAGAAAGCAGAGGATAGAGTGACTTACTTAAGAGTGGTGATGATGGAGAACCACTCCATCCCTTCTTCATCGGCAATCTTTGAGACCACGAAAAACCTAGGAACACTAAACAAGTCACCAGCCTTCACTCTTGTTTCCAGGACCCGTTTACCATCTACTCCAACGACCTGAACACCTGAACACGACCGCTTCCCCTAACAATATAAGTCACCTGAAAAGCAGAAAAAGTTAACCAAAACAGGTACCTTCATCTTAGCTAAACGAAGGAATAAAACTCTCTTTTAAACCATTGTATCTCCACAAGTTTTTGGGAAGAACATCTTTTATGTTCTTTCAGATTTTGTAAGGGTTAGATTTGGTAGGCTTAGAACAAATAATTTTGATAAAAAGATCAACCCTTTTGAATCGTCCCCAAGAGGGATCCCTTAAATTTGTTACTTACTGCATCAAAGAATAGTCTAAAATCTGTTGTAATTGAACTCGTCAATTAATTTAATATGCAATTAAATTGAGATATTGGTGTATTTGAATCTAATGCCCCATTTCAATATGTCCAATTTAGAGAGACAATTATTAGTACTTAACAGTCAGTTCCCACTGTTAGGGAAGTGCAATAACATAGAGCACAGGTTATGCGTTTTTTTTTTTAGGGTACGTAGCTTGCTAGCATTCTTCAGTCACCATAGGAAGGATGTGTGCTGTAGATGATGGGTGCTACAAATTATGTGTATATTATAATAAGTTCAAGCATATGAGTTAATTGAATTCTGATCTCCGTATCTCTGTCTTTAAGATCAAAGAAGAGGAAAAATGAACTAAAACATAATTCGAACTGTTAAACATCCAACACACACACCAAAATATTTTGGCTAAAAACAGAGTATACAACCACATGTGGGACAGATTATATAAAAGATCGAGCGTAACTCAAATTCAGAATATATAGAACTACTACTTCAATTAAATTAAATTTAAACCATGCAAGAAAAGAAATACATAGATTAAAAGAGGAATTAATGATCTTTTTTTTTTTTTTTATCTAAATAGTTTCATCTCATACCTACAAAGAGGACAAGTAGGTTTTCGTTTCATCCACTCCAACATACAACTGAAGTGAAAGGTATGCTTACACTCCAAGATAGCTCTATTATCGACATGTATACCCTTGATTTCTTCCAGACAAATTGAACAAACTTGGACGACGTACGTCAGAAAGAGAGTTGTTTGTGGCAAGTTCATCTTCAACACCTTGAGATCTCAGTATGCCACGGAGATGATTAATAAAAGGATCCATTGTTGACCATGAGTCTTCTGAAAGTGTAACGTTATTGATTAAAGTTTCTTCTCTGCTCTTCTCCAACGTCAGTAACCTATAGCTCAAATTCGCAATTTGTAATAATTGTCTCCAACGGTTTGCTGTTCCACAGTAAAAGCTTTTACTCAGAGATGAAAGCGTGACCATGTGCAAAAGTTTGAGGAGGTGAACTCTCTCCCCCTCGGTAAGAATATTAAGGTCTGGTCTGGTCTGGTCTGGTCTGGCCGTGAGTTTGGTAAAATGAAATCTACTTCTTGAAGATCATTATCGTCTAAAGTTGCTACCACGGAGTGCAAAGTTTCAAGAAGATGAACTCTCTGATCACTCTCACCCTGATCATCAACCTCCATAAAATCTAGGGTTTCTGGAGGAGGAGGAAGAAGAATGGTAGGAGGAGGAAGAATGGTAGGAGGAGTAGTATGATTATCCATTCTCGATGGTGTGGAACTCTTCTAGAATAGCTGGTCCGTTCTGGGTTTTGATCAAACAAAAAAAAAATTGCTTATATATATATATATATATATACAATGAAGTTTCCTTTTTGATGTAGGGAACAGGAACGAATCGGCTACAACACTACTTTCTATTTTCTAATTTGTCGTTCTTTTAGTCACTCACAAATTACTACAACTCTAATTCATCATTACGCAACATCGAAGATCAGTTTCCCTACTAGACCTAGCAAAACTTGACCCTAGCTGCTATAGGTTGAACTCTTTTGACTTGCAACCCACTAACCTATGAACTTAAATATTTCCTTAAAAAAGTTGGATTTTAGTTTAAAACTTTATTGGTTTTCAAATTTCTTGGCTTACTCCAGAAATGGTAGGGCTGTAGTAGAGTCATGGTCTAGATAACGAACCCCTTTAATATTGACCAATCTTGACTTGGGTCCAATCTTGACGACTTGACTCATTAGCTGAAAATCTTTGATATACATATTGATGAGAGCATCCTTATTGAAAATCAGCGTATGGATTATACTTATATAGGCCAAGCATTGTTTGAGGGCTAAGGTTTTTAATTAAGAGAGGCAAATGGAGTCTATATTGAGATGATCCAAGCCTTCCAAAGAGATGATCCAAGCCTTCCAAAGGTTGATTTTGAATGAGGATGTGCTTCTCACCATGTAAAAGATCATCACCCAAAATCAGTCACTTAACGGTAATGTAATAACGAGCCCCAACCCATAGTTCCTGCACCTCAACCCTACCCATCCCAAATTGCACAGAATCAAAACCCATTATACTTACCAACTGTTGGTATAGTATCAAGAATGTTCATTCCTTTTTCCGTGATGGATTATCTAATCTATCAGTAGTACGAGGAGGATCCTCATTTCTCAAAAAAACTTGGGACAAAAACGCAAGTAGAATTCGGATTAAGACTGAGGAGCAGGAGAAGTATTAGGATCTAGACCAAAACATTCCAAAGCACTACAAATAATTAAGACAATATAAAGAAATCGTAAGTTTCATTACTCAAATCAACATCAATACATTCAAATTCTGAAAGTCTTTAATCCAAAGAACTTGATTTGAGCTTAACTGCATCCTAAACCTAAACCAAAATATATGAAATAACTAGCTAAAGAAGTATCAAAGAAGATAAGAGAAAATCTCAGTCTTCTCAAAGCAGAAAAAATAAAATGTAAGCTATTGTTCTTCATTCCTTCAAGTTTCAATTTGTTGGAGGGAAAAAGATGGCATCAGCAGTTCTCTTCGACCGGAAATGCTTCTCGACTTCAGGAGAGACATTGAAAGATGCTTCAAGCACTTGAGGAGACAAAGCCTTCCAGACTGATGTCCTTCCTGCTAAGTGGGTGAATATTGGGCTACAAATCCATCCAACACCAAACAATAATTAGAATCAACAGTTAATACAAACTTAATAAATTAAGATGAGCATATGACACTGATGATCCTTCAAATCTATCAGATAGTTAGGAACAAGAAGATCGAACATGGCGACGAGTGCAATTTCGCACTCATTAAGAAACCATGATAAGAAAAACAGTAACAACAGCAACCAAAAACACAAATAGAAAAGTAGTAGAAAGAAGAGGTTAGAACGACTTACTTAGGAGTTGTGATGATGGAGAACCACTCCATCCCTTCCCCATCATCAATCTTTGAGACCACGAAAAACCTAGGAACAATAAACAAGTTACCAGCCTTCACTCTTGTTTCCAGGACACGCTTACCATCTACTCCAACGACCTGAACACGACCGCTCCCCCTAATAATATAAGTCACCTGAAAAGCAGAATCACAAGAGAAGCCTGGCGAACACATTGCACCCCCATCCAACCTGACAAGATTATTTTTGTTTATCAGTATAAAAGAATAGTATTAAGAGAAGGAAATGTGCATATATAGTGAAGGCTTAGGAGATAGATCTGAATGAGGTAGAAATTGAAATAACATCAAAGAAATAGAAATTGAAGTTGAAACGAACCTGACAAGATCGGCACCAAGTCCAACCTCTCCAACCAAAGGCAAATTCTGAGTATTCAAAACAACAACACGCCCACCATTCTTAATATCAACATCCAAAGGAGCTTCCTCACAGTTCAAAGCCATCCCTTTTCTGTCTTCTTCCTTTGGCTCTGGCATGCTAAAACCATCACTTAGCTTAACAATTCCACTGGATTTTTGGCTTCCAACAAGTGCCTTCACCTTATCTTCTTCCAAATCCCATGCTCGACCGACAAACTCAGTAGAAAATCCAGTGAAAATACCATTAGAACCAGTTAGAGAGAATTCTGTGAATTCACCAGCTTTGTGGCCTTTTGAGGTATCACCCAAGAAGAGGACAACAAGTTCTGTATCGTCTTTGTTGTACCACCATGTAACAACACCAAAAGGTAGCGCAATTGCATCACCCTTTTTTATTGCAATCACTTTCTCCTTCTCAGCTTCAGGAAGGACAATACCGGCAGTGCCACTGCCTGAAAAATATAAGCAAAGTAAACATTAGCTTATATAACACCAGTATTCCAGAAGTTCTTAATTTCTGGCACCACAAATTGACAATTCTGAAGGTACATCAAACATGGGTAGATCATGGAAAAAATAATTGAAACAGATCAAGATGGAAATACTGAATAATGTACTCATCATATTGAAACAGATCAAGATAAGGAAAAGACTATAGTTTGAATAACGAGATCGTTTCTTCTTGAATCCAACAAAACTATGAATCTCACAAAGAACAGAGTGGAGGCAAATCAATCACAATAGCCCACATAAAATATGATCAACATGACAAGTAGATAGTTGATGAACGATCAACATTACAAAACCATTAATGACCATGAAGATAACATGTAGAAATTGTTAATCCCAAAAGAAACAGAGAAATATCATAAACAAAACTATATATGCAGATTAAGTAAACAAACCCGAAAAAAAAAAAAAAACAACAACAACAACAACTAAACCCAGAAAAGAAAAAACTAAATAAATCTAAATTAAGATTCAGTCGAAAATCAAGAAGAAAAGCAATAAAATTGTATAATACTAAGTAGTAATAATTAATACCTTGAAGAACGTAAGCGACCTTGGCAGAATCAGAATAGCTGGGAAGGGAGAGACCATTCTTCTCGAGGGCGAGTTTGGAGGCTCCAATGTTACCCTCTCGAAGCATGGGAAGTTCAGCAGGGGACCATGAGAAGTATGACCCACCATCACCACCAGACAATTTCTTTGCCAACTTGGGTGTCAAATCAATCTCCATTTTTTTCTCTCTCTGAAACTTAATTATGAAATAGAATAAAAAAGAAGTATGAAGTAGATTGATGAAGAAGAAGAAGAAGAAGAAGAATCGGTGTGATACTAAAAAAAAGAGATTCAGAGGTTTAATTTATAGGCAATGATAGAAGTAGAAAAACAATAAGGAAACGTATACAAAATCGGATTCGGATTGTTGAGTCCTATTCACGTTAAAATCGGACTTTTTTTTAATAATAAAATCGGAATCCAACTCAATAACCCTATCTTATCCAATTCAAACCCAGATTAAATACCGTTGAAGGGAGAGTCCACTGTAGATGCAAAGTTTCTTGCCGTGATCTTCGCCGTCAATCATCTTGCCGTTATCTTTGCCGTAGATAGCGTTACAAACCGTCAATGCCGTAGATAGCGTTACAAATTCGGGACTTGACTACAGAGACACAAGATTTTGACACCAAAGATTACATCTGCTTATTTTATTGATTAGAAACCCAATCATAACATTTGCTGAAAAAATATTAATTACATTTCAGCCCCTCATACCACTTTTAAATAGCAGATGTAATATTTTGGTGTCAAATTTTGATGTTATTGAAGCAAAACTCCAAAAAGAATAAGATGTCTTATAGTCTTGTAACCTAACTAACTAAATCTTTGAATTAACCCTTTTTGGTTAAGTTTAACCCAACTAAACCTATATAAAACTAAGCGGTATAAGCCCATTTCCTTCAAAAGGCTAAACCAACTTGTCTAGTTCAGGTTAAAACAAACTTATCTTTAAAGCCCAACCACAAACCTATCTTTAAAGCCTAGCCTATTTTATTTAAAATTAAGCCCACAATATTTATACGTGTATATATTCGTTGTATTGCGCATCTTACGATCAATAATACCTGGCAGATGCTTAAGTAGCAGGGTAGGACCCAACACTTTTTTCCTCCTAAAAGTGTTTTGAAGGGGTTTCCAACCTAAATGGAAATAGGACCCACCCTGCCACATAAGCATCGGGCACCACAGCATGTTCGATACGCGATACGATACATGTTTTCAAAACTATGGCACAAACACATTACGAACTGTAAATTTTTGTATTTGTGAATATTCACGATATACCAAGTAGGTCAACAGGCATGCATACCATTGCCAATGATTGTTGAATTTAAGTGCACAGATCTCAAGGTTTTCACTTGATGTTTTAGGATTTGTACTCATAAATCTATCTAATTATATGCTTAACACGTGCTGACATTGAGGCATAAAAGGTAATGTGCGGCGCTTAAAATGATTTGTATAAAAAGTCTGGGATTGATTCCAAATTGGTGATGGGAAAAGAGAGGTGACTTAATAAATTAGTCTTTTTAGAGTAGGGAGTGGAATACCCTTAAACTTTCAAAATTTTGGGTGGATTAAGATAAAGAGCATGGCACGGCCAGTCGAGAGGTTTTTATTGGAGCATTGTTATGCAGATTGTTCCATATTTAATTGGAAGAAAATTGAAATCATGAGATCGTGTAAATACTAACATCATAATTAGATCAAAAGAAATTGTAAGTTTCATTACTCAAATCAACATCATCTTAGAAACTCAAAAAAAAAAAAAAAAATAGAACATTCAAATTCTTAAAAGTCTTGAATCAATCCAAACAATTTGATTTGAGCTTAATTCTATCCTAAACCTAAACCAAAATATATGAAATAGCTAAAGAAGATAAGAGAAAACCCTAGTCTTCTCACTTATTTGCAATCAGAAAAAGGAAAAAAAATAGAAAAGAAAGAAGCTATTGATCTTCATTCTGTAGTAGTGTCTCAATTAGGTGGAGGGAAGAAGATGGCATCTGCAGTTCTCTTCGATTGGAAAAGCTTCTCAACTTCGGGAGCCACATTGAAGGAGGCTTCAAGCACTTGAGGAGACAAAGCCTTCCACACCGATGCCCTTCCTGCTAAGTGGCTGAATATTGGGCTGCAAATTAATCCAAACACAGACATAATTAGAGTTAGCAGTTATAACAAACTTCAAAAGAAGAAGATTGAAAGGAATTTTTGACAGATTAAATTCTTCCCAAGTAGAGCAGCATTTACCACTAACACTGATGAAGTATTAATCTAGTTGTTGTTGTATCTTAAGGGTTCTTAAAAGATTGGGAGTTATGAAGGTATCAAATTCAATATGCTGGAACTTTCATTCATAGCTCAAAAATTTTCCCTTCTGAGATGCTAGTGTACTCAAAATAAACCTTTCATAAGTTATAAGCATCAAGTAGACAAAAGGATAGATGAGATCTTGTGAAATTTTAAACTGGATTTCTGTATCACATTATGAAAATCTGGCTTACAAATCTTAAGCCATTCACTGCATTTGAAGTACCATGACAAGCAAAAGTTTTATGCCCAAATAACCTGTTTAAAAGAACAATTTTATAAAATAACCCTTTTTCGGAACTGATAATTTTAACCCATCTTGGCCCCAACAAGACCATCCTGATGAGGTCTCTATGGTATAGTGATGTTAGACTCTGTTGTGTCATCATCATAATGGGTTAAACTTAGAGCTCTTGAAAAGGTTAGTTTTAAAACAAGTTGAAAAAATGGGTTACTTGGACATAAAACCATAGGAAAATAGTGTCAGTAACAAAAACAACAAATAAGACATACAGGCCAGGTTATATAGCAGGTCAGAGAACGCAGAGGTTAGAGTGATTTAGGAGTGGTGATGATGGAGAACCACTCCATCCCATCCCCATCAGCAATCTTTGAGACCAAGAAAAATGTCAGAACAATAAACAAATTACCAGCCTTCACTCTTTTTTTTGCGGACACGGTTTAAACAAGGTGATATTTAAATTAGATATTGTCAAATTGCTAAGGATAATCACACATATATTGTGCTTCTGTCATACTAAAACCATTAATGTATGTGTCATAGCCAATAAATTGTATGGAACTCCTATAACATAGTGATAAGGAACTTCTCAAGTGCATATGGTTCTTTAAACCTATCCTTTGTGTTGGGTGGTCTTGGGCCTCTCTCAACCCCAAAAGCTAGCTCAAGAGGTGAGGTTTTCCCTCACACTTATAAACTAACCACCAACCCCTTCCACAACCGATGTGGGATAAACCCCAACAATCTCCCCCTCACACATCGGGCCTTAGGTCGGAAGCATGACAACCCAGTTTTTCTCCCGGATACTTATTGGGTCAAGACTGTTGGTAACCTTGGGCTCTGATACCAGTGTTGGGTGGTCTTGGGCCTCTCTCAACCCCAAAAGCTAGCTCAAGAGGTGAGGTTTTCCCTCACACTTATAAACTAACCACCAACCCCTTCCACAACCGATGTGGGATAAACCCCAACAATCTCCCCCTCACACATCGGGCCTTAGGTCGGAAGCATGACAACCCAGTTTTTCTCCCGGATACTTATTGGGTCAAGACTGTTGGTAACCTTGGGCTCTGATACCAGTGTTGGGTGGTCTTGGGCCTCTCTCAACCCCAAAAGCTAGCTCAAGAGGTGAGGTTTTCCCTCACACTTATAAACTAACCACCAACCCCTTCCACAACCGATGTGGGATAAACCCCAACAATCTCCCCCTCACACATCGGGCCTTAGGTCGGAAGCATGACAACCCAGTTTTTCTCCCGGATACTTATTGGGCCAAGACTGTTGGTAACCTTGGGCTCTGATACCAGTGTTGGGTGGTCTTGNGCACTACTACTTGAAGAATCAGCATCTCGCCTCCTCTCGGGAGACAAACTTCTGAAAACGAATGCTGCTGAAGTAGTACTGCGGTTTGAATCATCTGGCCTCCTTTCTGAATTTGAAAATCTGAAGCTAAATTCTGTTGAACTACTACTAGCATTTGAATTGATGTTGTTACTTGACGACGTAGTTGTCACGTTTAATGAGGGGTTAGCAGCAGCAATAAATGATGATGATGATGATGATGATGATGATGATGTTTGTAATGGTGATGAAAGACATTTTAAACCTTCAAGACCTTGAGATCTCAGTGTGGAACGGAGATTATTAATAACATGATCAGATCCTGATGATGAGTATGGCGAAACTGTACCGTTATGGATTAAATGTTCTTCACTCTTCCTCTCCAAGGTCAGTAACCTGTCGCTCAAATTTGCAATCTGCAATAATTGTCTTCCACAGAATCCTGTTCTATCGGTGATTCTGGTCAGAGATGAAAGGGCAGACATGTGGATATTCTTAATAAGGTTAACTCTCTGTCCGTCCGTGATATTATTTCTGGCTTCCCGCACCAACCCCTTTAATCTCTCGTTCATCGACATAATCGGCACAACCATGCCTGTGAAAAAGAGATGATCTTCTATTGTAGGATCCGAATGAACAGAAGTACTGTTGATGCTCGAGAGATAAAATGTGTGATAATTGTTTAAGAATGTTACCACAGAATCCAAAGTTTCAAAAAGATGAACCTTCTCTCTCTCAATCTCATCAACCGTCATGAAATCTGGGGGTAGAGGAAAACTATGATTATGATGCACTGCTATAATCACTGGTCCGCTATGGGTTTCTCCCATTGAACCCAAAAACAAAAACAACAAGACGCTAGGGCAGATTCAACTTCAATTCGATGAAACTTCAAATCAATTATTTCTTCTCTTTGCCTTTACAGTAGATGTATATTTATATGGTGAGCTTTGCTGGTTGATATATGAAAAAGAGAAAATTGGCGTGAAAGTCACACAACAGAGACTTTCTAAATTTGTATTAAGAGTCTTCCAGGTCTCAAACTACTATTTGCACTAGAACTCTGTTCTGCCGTTGATATTGTTGATATCTGATGATCATGGACGGCCATCTGTGCAGGTTTGTTATGGGTGGGACCCATCAAATGACAGTCTCACTAATGATATTAGTTGATTGGCCACCAAGCCTTGCCGTATTTCACTCATAGGCAAGAGTTTCCTAATTGAATTTTAGGCTTTCTAAAAACTAGTTATTTTCACCCTTAGAGGGCGTTTGGCAACCAGAAGCAGAAGCACTTCTACTTCTAAAAAAAGTAAAAGTGCTTTTAAGAAGTAAAAAATAAGACTATTGACTTATAAGTCTAAAAAAATGATGAGTTATTAGTTGTTACACGGTACTCGAGGAGAAGCAACTTCTAAGAAGTAGAAAAGCAAAAAAAAATTGCTCCAAAAAGAAGTAACTTTTTTGCTTCTAGAAGTCACTTTGAAAAAATGTTACCATACAAGCTTTTTTACTTTTTGACTTATATAAGTCAAAAAGCAACTTCTTAAGTGGTTGCCAAACGGCCTCTTAAAATTTCAACCAACTTCTTTAAGGGGTTAAAAGTTATTTTTTATGAGGATGATCTAATTGGGGAGTACATCATCCCACAAAAAAAATTCAGCCCGTGGGTCAATCCATGTAGACCCACAGGCCAGTGTGAACCAGGTGTAATAATAAGTAAAGAAAATCCAAATTACCATTAAGGCCCTGCTTGGTACACTGAATATTCGCAAATGCGAAAATTCACGACTCTTGTAGGTGCTAATTAAAATTCTATAAATTAAGAAAAGAAAAAAATTTAGATTGTTTGTTTTGTAAACTCATTACAAATCCTACCAAATATTTGTTATTAGATGCCCTCATCAATCATCTACAAACACATGATAAATCGTGAATTTTAGTATTTGCGAATATTCACGGTGTACCAAGCAGGGCCTAAATAACTATTTATTAGAGAGGGATTATTATAATTTTATCAAAGAGGGCATAATTTTCCAAGCATTTGTTAAGATTCACACATAATCAAGTATCATTCTGCACCCACATGTATATGCCATACAACGAGCAGAAGCCATCACAAAATAGTGGCAATCTCTGATCTTTCCAATATAAAAATAATTATTCATAATTTACAGTGTTAAAAGTTTATGGACCATTAAGCTTGGAGAGAAGTTGATGTTCCTCCTTCCAAGCCCAACTCACTGAATTTAGGATTGACGAAGCCGCTGAACCAAACAGCTTCCCCAGTATTACACCAACATATAAATGGTTTCAACAACTTTACTCACTCAAATACAACGTCTCGCAAAATATTGAGGGGAGAACCTATCTCCCTAATCACTCAGCTCACAAAAAAATGCAATTATATATGATACACCAACGTACCTTTCAAGCGAAAACAGGACCTTGATTGAGTTTTCCAACTCAGCAACAGAACCAAAGCAAGGAAAAATTTTGAATTAAGAACTACATCATTTCATCCGAGTTGAAGTTCAGAGACTCCTCCCATATAAGCTGCTTTATGTCTTCTTCGCTTAAGTTTGATTGTTCGAAATCAAATATGAAGGGAGATGGGCAAGTGGGCTCCTCATTGATTTCATGGAGGCTCAACAAATAGGGGTGATTCAATGCTTCTTCAACTTCATATACGTATCAAGAAAAGAATGTATAAGTTATCAGAAAAGGAAGAATGCTTGTAAAAACAAGCAGATAAATTGAAGTATTTTGCAAGATATGTACCTGTTATGCGTTTGCATGGATCAAAGACTAGCATTCTCTCTGCAAGATCGATGGCTACAGGTGATACATTCGGAAACTTCTGAGAAAATGATTGTTTTGGGACTTGTGGAAGCTGCTTAACATACTTTCGAGCATTATCACTCCTTATGAACCCAAGATCTGAGTCTTCTGGTGATCCCAACAGCTGATTTAGGAAAAAGTGTTAGGGGTTTCAGCAATTACCACCTTAATGTTCACAACACATAAATCCTTTCTATTTTCTATAAGCAATAGCCACAATACAGTTGGGCTAAATTTCCCTGTTCAAACATATCTTCATTTTAGAAGAGCTGCAATGGATGGAGATATGGATCATACCTCTGTGATAAGTTTCAACTGTTGAACATAGTCTTTTCCAGGAAAAATCGGCTCTCTTTTGACAATCTCCATGAAAATGCAACCAACTGACCAAATATCGATGGCAGTAGTATATTCAGAACAGTTAAGAAGCAATTCCGGGGCTCTGTACCAACGTGTCACAACATACTCCGTCATGAAATCCGTCTCCGAAGTGGTTCTTGCAAGCCCAAAGTCACAAATCTTCAGGTCACAGTTTGAATTGAGGAGCAAGTTGCTTGGTTTCAGATCTCGATGCAAAACATTTGCAGAATGTATGTACTTCAGCCCTCGCAGTAACTGGTACAGGAAATACTGCAAAAAGCCAAGAAGGATTTTTTCATTCGTGATCAGGATATATTGCAGTAATGAGTACAAGAGTTTGCAATGGAAGGATATATTGCATTAAGTTTATGTAGTAATCATCGTAAACTTTTCAAATGAAATAATCAATAATCTGAGATGTCATTTATTCAGAAATGAAAGCATAGTATGGGCTCGAAGTTTTAAAAGTAACCAAGAACACACAACCCAGAAATGCAGTTCGAAGTTTAACTACCTTATACTTAAATTACATGTGATTTTCCCATTCCTGCCAGATTTTCTCACTTAAATAGTTACAGTCTTACAGATGCAGGTGTTCACTAGAGCACAACTAAAAAATTGTTGGTTAGAATGAAAAGAACAACCAATTTACCTGACAGTGATCATCAGTCAATGTCTGGGTAGATCGTATAATTTGATGCAGATCTGTATCCATTAACTCATATACAATGTAAACATCATCAAAGTTTTCCCGTTCAGGTGGGCGTATAATATCCTTAATTTTGATAACCTGCGAGAGTAAAGTAACCAATGTATTAGTTCATTTGCAATTTCAAAAACAAACACTAGCAAAAAAAAAAAAAAAACCTCCATTTCATTATATTTGTTACAAGTACATTTTCATGATCCATATGGCAAAGAAGTTTGATCTCCCGAAGTGTCCTCTTCGCATCAATCCTGTTATCGAATGCATTCCCAATTTTCTTGATTGCAACCTCTTCATTTGTCTCAGAATTTGTCGCGCCGCTGCAATAAGAACATTAAAACTACCTCATATATTGAAAAGAGGACATAACTAAAATAGTTTCGAATGAATAAAATCAAAATCAGTAAACTAACTAGCAAAGCACAACCATGCAATAAAATTCAGTAAATCTCTATCTACAATTAGTATAGTTATCCATCAATTAAGATAAAGGTTGTTCAATTAAATGTCCCCAGCTGAGATGTATTAGATCCCAATTCACCTCATCATTCAATATCATAAAGGAGAAATAGCTATTTTGGCCAACCTCTAAATAGGTTTGCATAATTTAATTTACACTTTACTGAAATAATTCGATTTCACCACCCAAATCGAATTCGATACCTAAAACCTTAAAAGCCCTCATAGACCATCCGGAAGAAGGATCTATCTGATGGTTAAAACATTCAAATCAGCTTAATTTTGAGCTTCCCACCATTGCTTCCTTCAAATGAAACTCACTTACAAAACAAGTATCAATTCAAAAGTCAAAAAACTAAAACTGTAACCCTAAAAAATTCGATTGTCAATGAAGGGAGGATTGACATTAAAAACAAACCCTAATCGCCTTTTTCCGAAATGTTCTAGCTGAAATTAAAATGAAACCCATAAAAGAAAATGAAAGTTATGCTCTTTTGAGGATAAAATGTTACCAAACGATGCCGTAAGCACCACGACCGAGAGGTTGAATTGGAGGGGTGTACTTAGCAGAGACCTCGAATAGGTTACCCAGAAGATTGTACTGGATGTAGCTCCCACCGTGGGTTGGTACCCCCTTCACTTCTATGGTTGCAGCAGTAGGAGTATTTTCATCCTCCATTACTGAATCAGGGGGAAAAAAAAAGGAAATGGAAGGGAAGGAATTTGAATCTCTCTCTTTCTCTCTCTAAAAGAGTGAGAATTTAATGGAGAGAGAGAGAGAGTCAAGACGGAAAGGAAAATAAAGCGAAAAGTGAAAGAAAGGAGAACCCGGGTTTGATTACAGTCGTTGGATTGGCTTTTGCACTTCCCTCCTTTTGGCTTTGAAGTGTTGAACTTTCTAAGTTTGAAATGTATGAGCGTGGGTAGGGTGTCAACGGGTCGGTTCTAATTAAACCACCCTAAACCGGAACCTAATAAATAGTGGAGCTGCTAAATACGTCCATTAATCCTCAAGGACAATCACAAAAAAAATTGGTTACCCATGAAGTGTTTTTATTTTTATTTACACCATTGATTAATTTGTTACAACCATCGGGCAAGAGAAAAGCAAGACAAACTGAGGTCTGTGCTATCATCAGCAACGCAATATTAGCCATGTTACGGTCAAATCGTAGTTAATTGGATGACCTTTACCCATAACATGGGTATTGGCGTATTATTGCCCACAACTTAACACCCGCTCGTTAGGTTAAAGCTCTGGTGCCAGGTTTTATATTCAAAAGCCTCGTGTTATGTAAGAAGAGAGTCCAACTTATTAGTTCTATATTTAAGGTTACTTCTCTAATGTACGACTATCTTTTTTATGGTTTGAATTGAGCCACAAAGACCGTAGCTTGAGATGAATCAATTACAATGCAAATTTGCATTGGGGGTGCAACTTGGGTGGACTCAATGAGGATTGCCGCTGAAGTTGGCCCAGTTAGGTTGATCCTTTTTCCAGCTTGGGCTTGGTCTTGGGCTTGGGCTTGGGCTGCAATCTCAAAACCCAGCATGCCGTTCGGTTGAGCTCTAATTTGGGCATCAAGCAATCTGACCAACTCAAACTTTTTCCAAACCCAACATCCACAAAGCTTGTTGGAGGCATATGTTACATGGGTAGAGACCAAAGACCTAGTTAATTATGTAACCTAGAAAAAACGAGTCATATTCAGAGTCAAATGCCAAAGTTATGGAAGTGATCGGTGATCCAAGATGAATTACAAGGTATCTGGGTCAACTAGATCAACTCAGAGAGTCTACAAATCAAATGGGGGAGCTAGTAGGCTTTAAATGCTGAGAGGGTCTCAACAATTGGAGACCGCTGTTATTGGGGCTCTAATTCTCGGATGGGGGATCGCCCAATTTCCCAATGGGGGTGGGGGATTTTGGTTGTTACTGATTTTTCTCTTTTATACGCCACCAAAAACAATTGCATTCCACCACAACTACACCACCAATCCAACCTCACCACCACTACCATCAACACCACCTCACGGCCTCCACCTCCCCCATCACGACCAACATAGAGATAAAGAGAGAGGAAAAGAGATATAAAGACTAGAGACTTAGAAAAAACACAAATGATGAGAAAGTTCAAATTTGGACGTAGGTGTAATTTTTTAGCACCCCTAACTAAGGTGGTAGCCCTAATGACAACGATTCAATTTAACCAACCTAGCAGTGCTCACTGCTCACACTGAAATCAATTTTACTTGTGTTAATAAAAACATGTAAATTATTTTTCCTCTTCAAATGTTAAATATTGATTTTTTGTTTTTTTAGATGAAATATTGACACAGTTTTTTTTTTATTTTGTAGGTATGATTTGCACAGTGAGATAATCCGCCTTACAATAAAATCAGATTTTAGATCATCGTGTTGTTCGCACGCTCGCAGTGTAAAACAAAGATAATTATCATTCGAGTGTTGCGAAAAAGTGGCCCGCAGCCTAATTATCTGATATAAAATTAATTTATTTTTTGAGTTGAATAAAAAACAAAAAAAAAGAGTTATTGTCTTTTCTTTGTAGTTTGTACTACAGACATGAAGTTCAAACTTAGGCACATAAGTCATTTTCCAACCCCCGACTTACGTGCGCGAGTGGATGTGCTGCTAGGATGTTCCCCGACCATGCGACAGAGATCCATTCGTGCGGGGACATTCAGTGACTACTCAATCAATTACTCTTTTTGCAAAACCCTAGCTAGGGGTAATGCTACAAGTACCCCGGATTTGCACACAAAATTGTACCCGGGGTCTAATTTGGGTCTAATTTGAGTCTAATTTAGTCTAACGTGGGTCTAATTTTGGTCTAATTTGAATAAAATAATCAGAGGTATTAGCAAAGGTGCAAATCCAAGGTGCTTGTAGCATTTACATGTGATTCAAAACAAACAAAGAAGAAAACATAATTATTATTATTATTATTATTATGTATTAGGTCCAATA
>MVGT01000437.1:4249945-4282784 GCA_002174775.1 Macleaya cordata | reverse complement strand
AAATTTATTTTCTGGACTGTAAATTTTATTTTATTTTCCATGCGAGTAAAGAAATTTATGGAGAGAGAATTAATTGGTGTGGTGTCAATAGAGTCATCAATACATCATTAGGTATTAATGTATTGTAACATGTAAAATATTCTCCATTTGGGCCCTGCTTGGTACACTTTAAATCTTTGCAAATGCGAAAATTCTCGGTTCCTGTAGGTGCTAATTAAAATTTTATAAATTAAAAAAAAAAAAAAATCAGATTATTTATTTTGTATGCTCATTGAAAATCCTACCAAATATTTGTTATTAGATGCTATCATCAATCATCTACGAACGTCATAAGTGATAACACATATTTGAAATCAACAGACACGAATAGATTGGTTCTTATAAAAGAAGAAGAAGCATGACTCCAAAACAACAGAGACGAATAGATTGGTTCTTATAAAAAAAGAATAGATTGGTTCTGATCCGCACCGGTTTGATTTGAAATCAGTTCAGATTCATGCACTCCTAAAATCCGCCGATACTATCAAATACAACTTTTTTTTTTCTTCTATTCTTAAAGTTCTTAATAGAATCCCCAACTAAAACACCATACTTCAAGTTTTCTTACAGATCTAGGTGAATAATCGTTCGATGTTCACATTATTAATTTTAAAAAAAATATAGAGTATTTTAGTTGGGGTTTGTAGAATCATTTTCCGATGGGATATCAAATAATCAGAATTATGTAAACCCATGCTCAAGATGGTTCTGGTTCTAAACGGGTATCAATTTGGTTTTTCAGGTTTCCAATCGGTACTTTCTGGAACAACATGATTTTTTTATTTTATTTGTGGTTATTAGTTATTATAGAATTGCGAATTTCTTAATACACAAATACCATGCGACAGCTAAGAATTTTTGTACGGCTGCCCAACTTTTTTCCCCACAAAGATTCTACAGATTAATTGTCGTAATGCTGATCTGCCACTTGTTGTATGCTTCATTTTGGATCACAAAGCTGACCTCATTTTGCTGACCTAAGCTTCTGAAATATCGCATTAGAGAATGAAGCACTAGCAAATTTTAGCATCTATGAAAAAACAAAAGCTAAAGCGGATTATGTAGGCCATTTACTGAAGAGTTGTCTTAATACATTGAATGGAAAACCTTTCCTATACCATAATTATGGTCTAGTAATTTGATGGTCTGATGAAGGACAATAGTTTTATGATAGTTGATATGATAGGCTATTTAGGATTTGATCTCAATTTTTAAGATGGCTAGGATTGATTGTTGATTTATATTAAAAACATTGCCCGTTGATTATGGATAATATGTTTCCCAAGCAAAAAAGAAAAGTGGGTCCCACCTTAATTGTCTTTGTCATAAATTTTCTATTTCATATCTTTGTGGACTTTATTTTTTAAATAAAAGCCACGGAAAGCCAAAGAGGTTATCTAGAGTTTTTTTTTTTCTATTTATTTTTTTTCCTAATCTATATCATCACTATTTATATAGTATTAAAATTTAATTAATCACGTTATGAATTTTGACCAAAGTAACGCTTAATATATGTAAAAACCAAAGTGAACGATAGAAACCTATGAAAGAAAAATTAAAAGAAAAGACAAAAAAAAAAAATACTAGATCTAAAATCGCGGTTATTGTAATTTGTATGCGTATCTGTAAGCATAATCTATCAGCAGTGTGATCGATCCCCATCTACGGGTAAAAGTCAGTACTGGCTAGGTCTAGTCTGTGAGGATATGTGGCCGACCATATATGCATCAGAATTGAAGTGAAATCCTGGACCAGTCCAGGGTTCTTCCTTTGATCTATCTCTATCACATGCACATATGCACACAATTACCCAAACATAAAGAATGACACGGCAAGAAGACCTACATATCGATGGGGCAAAAGGGATGCACTATTTAGGTGAGTATCATTACTAAAGTGTTTTTCTGGCCCCCACTGCACGCGGATGAGTACCGAAAGTCATGATGCCGTACACAAAGAAGCCCCACCACCACAACTGCCACCGTCTTTTGTTTGCGTCAAGTTAAAATAATAATGTCAAAAAAAAAATTTTTATTGTTAATATCATGTATTGACCCCAAAATTACAATTAAACCGGAGATAACAAAACCAATAAAGTTTTTTGAACGGAACCTTTTACAAAACTTTTGCTGATTATATGGCAGGGTGGAACCCACCACTTTTTTCGTCACAAAAATATTACGAGGGGATTCCCAAATTATATAGCAATAGGACCCACAATGCCACATAAACATCGAACATTTATTTTGGAAGTCTGTCGATCCAAAAAGCAGAGCTCTAACAAAAATTGCCCCACTTTAGCGTTCAACTAACGCGTACCGGGTAAGTAACTAATCAGTGAGCTGTCCCATGCCATGCCAACCTGTCAGGAATATTTTGTTTTCTTTTTTTTGTCACGAACAAATTGGAAATTCATTTTAAGTATCAAATCTCAAAAGTCAACTCTATATCTAATGAAAATTGATTGATTAAAATTTTGATAGACCAATCTCATCNGTTGGGCGGACTCTCAGAGTCCGCTCAAACTCTTTAGTTAGGTAATTTAATAATTTATTAATAGTTCTAAATCTAAATATACACAACTCTCCATTGTGAGTGTGTTTTGTGGGTCCTATGAAGATTGTGTATATTTATCTTATACACAACCGTTTTCCACAAGTAGCATTGTGGATGCTCTAACATACCAAAGAGTAAATTTTAGGTTTTTCTTTTTTGGGGGTGTTTGGTTGAGAAATTTAGAAAACTATCAAACATTTTCAAGCAACAATAAAAGCTTTTTGGCCGGACCATTTTACAAAATGGAAGAAAACTGATGTGGAGGGCAACCTTTTTTTTGTATGTACCGACAGCCCTCTGCACATGTTAGCACGATGCAAAAAGACGAAAAACCTATCTGTTCAATAACAACGGTGCATGTTAGCAAAACCCAATTAACGAATTTTAACATAAAAATGGCTATAACTTTCAAAATATAAATTAGATTTGAACAAAATTTATACCGTTGTAAAAGCATTTTTCAAGATCTTTAAACACAAGATCAGACATAAATACTAAATTCTCAAAAAAAAATCCAGAAAAAATCCATTTAACAAGCTAAAAACTTAAATAATTGTATGCAAATTATAGTTTGCATTGTTTAAAAAGTAGTTTTTCAACTTTTTTTCTAGTGCAATTTGTTTGTATAGAGGCTTTGAAAAGTGTAGATGATCAAATGTATTTAAAAACGCCGATTCAAATTATAATTTGCATTGTTTAAAAAGTAATTTTTCGGCTTTTTTCTTGTACAATTTGTTTGCACAAAGGCTTTGAAAAGTTCAAAAGTATTTGAAAACGCTTATGCAAATTATAATTTGCATTTATTTTAAGTATGTAAATTATAATTTGCATAGGTTTTTATGTATGCAACTTGTTTGCATAACCCAGTTACAAAAAAAAAGACCTATGCAAATTATAATTTGCATTATTTTTAAGTATGCAAATTATAATTTGCACAGGTTTTTATGTCTGCAATCTGCTTGCATAACCTAATAAAAAAAATACCTATGAAAATTATAATTTGCATTGTTGTTAAGTATGCAAATTATAATTTGCAGAGATTTTTATGTATGCAACCTGTTTGCATAACCCAGTTACAAAAAAAAAAAAAAAACACCTATGCAAATTATAATTTGCTTTGTTTTTAAGTATGCAAATTATATTTTGCATAGTTTATGTATGTTTTTTGCATAACCCAGTTACCAATCTGCTTTCATAGTCTAATTACGAAGATTTTTTTTTTGAATTTAGTATTGTTGTCTGGTCTAATTTTAAAGATCTTAAAAAATACTTTCAAAAAATATAAATTTGGCTAATATCTAAATTGTAGATTAAAAGTTATAACATTTTTAATTTTAAAAAAACTTATTTTCTCTATCTGTCATGTCATCGATTCCTTTAAAGCAAAAACAGTTTATAAACTACGTGTTTAACAAAGGGAAGTGTAGTTTAGGTACTAAAATTTTGTTGTTTTAAAAAAAAAAGAAGGAACTAATATTGTCCTCTACATGGACTAGACTTATAAAACAAAAAGTGATTGTCCTCTACTTGAAACGGTTATAAAAAAGAGGGCTAATATTGTGTTTACAAAATTGGTGTCAGATGCTTATGTGGCAAGGTTGGACCTACCACTTTTTCCCTCCCAAAAGTGTTATGATGGAGTTTCTAACTTATGTGGCACTGGGACCCACAATGCCACATAAGCATATGGCATTTATTTTGTAGAAGAGTCGGGCAAAAAAGCAGTACTCTTTCAAGCACTAGTAGAACTTCCATTGATTTTCTATTGGGTCAGGTTATATAACCCATCGCTTATGGGGCCTACATAAAATGTATTCAGAGGCTGATTTTTAGAGAAAATGATCTACACGGTGAGGAGAATATAGCTACCTGAAATCAGCCTGATTTAAAACTTGTAACCTCAATTCTACCTGTTTTAAATCAACGGTCAAAATAAAAGTTTAAAACTTGTAATTTTTTTATGGGCTAATTTGAAGGATTTAGAAGTTTGAGAACGAGCCAAAGTATAAGGAGGGACTATATAACCTGTCCCATTTCTATTATGCTATTAACTAACTAATGACAAGCGCTAGTCGATAAACGTATGAAGCGTCACGTGTTTGTTAGAAAATGCGTCGAATGATCAATAACATTTTGGGGTACCTTTTGAAATTTTCTTTTATTTTTCTTTTCAACCCTATTTTCGCTTATAGCTACTAGGTACAATGAATAGAAAGGTGGACCACCAATTCACAAGAAAAAAAAAAATCAAATGAAATTCCAGTCTATGATGGAATCACTATCATTCTTTTCTCTTTATCTTCAATCAGCTAAACTAAATCGTTATGTTATCCTTTCACGAGAAGTTTGGGGATTCAAATGTGCAGTCACAGTATTGTTTTGTTTGTTTACCTACATAATTAATTTAATATCATCCTTTCATTCATTTGTTGATGGCAAATTTAACGTTGCGGTCATAATATATATTTTTTTTTTGAATGAGTGAAAGGAGATTGTGGTTATATGTTTCAATCAAAATATATGATACCAAGAAAAATAACAACAGACGAAATAGATACGATATTTATGTATACTTAAATTTGAAATATCTGACACAGATACAACACAAAAACCAATTTTTAAGATGGCATCATGTCATTAAAATATACCACTAATCCCCTCCAACTCTCCACGAACCCATAAAGAACCCATAAAAGATATGGTGATGCTACACTTACCGTTAAACTTACTTCAAAGCTTATTTAAGAGTGTATTTGCGTCAATTTAAAAATAACCTAAATTACGAAAAAATGTGAGATTATTTGAGAACCGTGGGATGACTTTGCAGTAGGAAAATACATTAATAGTGTGTTTGGATGTAGAATTGATATTTACCAAGGGAAACATGAGTCCTTGGAAACATGAATCTCTAGAAACATGAATCCTTTAGTTTGTTTGGCAACCATAAAAGAATCCATGGATTCACGAATCCTTGGAAGCTTGAATCCTTTGGTTTGTTTGGCTGCCATTTAAAATCCAAGGAAAATCTCTATTTTGTTATTTTAATTTTGTGGGGTGTAATCTACATTGAGTTGGGTGCATACATAATGAATCTTTAGTTTAGAATTCCAACAAATTCTAAGGGGGGGTGGGACTCCAAACAGGAATTTGTTGGAAAATATGTTTCCCTGGGAAACAAGTTTCTAGGGATTCTTGGCAGCCAAACAGACTAAGGAAACATGAATCCTGGTTCCACTAAATCCCTAATAAGAAACTCCTTCCAAACAAACTATAAATGGATTAGTTTTTTAAATCGGAAAATGAGTAGGATGTCCTTGCATGGGAAAAAAATTGAAGTAGAGGACATGCTTTTTTTTCATGTAAGGACAGTCCTCGGCACACGTTAGCGCGATGTAAAAAGACGAAAAACCCATCTGTTGAATAATGACGGTGCACGTTAGCAAATCCCAATTAATGAATTTTAACATAAAAATGACCATAANAAACCGTCATTTGCTCTGTTTTTCAGTAAGACTCTCTCTCTCTTACTTTTTTTTTCTCTTTTGATTTCCAACTAAAAAGTAAAAAAGGGGCTAGCAGAAGCAGAAGGTCCTTCAAACTGTCTTATTTATATAACAATCCAGAGATAAACAAAGGAATTCATAAGTTCCCCAAAACTAACAGTTACAACAGTTAACTAATTACAGAGAAGCTCAATCCAGTGAGACTGAGACCTTCTCTACGAAATCTCCTTTTCCTTCATCTGCATCAGGTGAAGACTTAAGCGCTTGAGGCAGCTGAGCCACCACCACCACCGGTGCAGCCGCCGCCGCCGTCGTCCTTCGTGACAATTGCTGCCATGACTGATTTCACAATTTCCTCCACTATCTTAGCTTTGATCTTACCTCGCTTCGGCGGAACCCTAATTTTGCCTTTCAGCGGATATTTGTTTCCTCCATTACCCATTTGGATAGCAGCTTCTTCGGCAGACATAGTTGTTGAAGAAGGGTGAGATCCTCTGTTTTTCTAAGAGAAAGATACAAATAAAAAAATACAGAGGATTTCAAAATTGAGAGAAAGAAGGGAAAATGGGGGGGAGAGTGGGAGAGAGAGATTCGAGTTAGGGTGTGCTTATATACTGTATTTTTGGGTGCCAAAAAAGTCAAAATGTAAGAAAGGTGGGGGAAGGGGGGTTGGTGGGGTCGCACCGTTTCACACCTAGTTGGGGGTGGGAACTGGGGAGGGGAGTTGCCTTGTTATTGAATGCGAAAGTGACAGCTCTACATTACTTATGCATTTGTCATGTTTGGCCCCCTTATTAAAACATGAGAGTAGATCGGAGCACAATCGCTATTTTTACATTCAGTGTATATTAGATTGTAGGATCTACATCCAGATGAATTAGGAATTCATTTTAAGCGATAATATTCTCCTTATCATGTTGATCATCCTCATAAAAAATTAAGACATTTTAAAACTTTTTAACCCCATCATCGAGTGATTAGAAATCATTGAAAATCAATGGTGTATGAGCTATTCATTTTATCGTTGATTTCAGTTATTTTCAACCACCAGATGATGGGGTTACAAGTTTTAGAATGTTCTAATTTTTTTGCGAAGATGATCAACGTGGTGGGCCCCACAAGCTAATGTACACAATGTAAAAATAACGAATGCACTCCGATTCACTCTCTTAAAACATATGTTCAAACTTGCTCTCCACCCAATAAAGGGCATGCTTAGTTGGTTGGCATCCTTCTTTACAATTTAAAAATCTTGTGTTCGAAATTCTTTGGTTATGAAGTTGACTTTCTTACTTTTGTGGTAAATTTTTGTTATTTTGATGCCAGAAACTAGTTTCTTGGAAAAAGATTTCTTATCGGTGGACACCTTCTAACCAAAAATATGTATTTAATGGAAAAAATTGTATCCCAAAAAAAAAAGTAAAAAAATAAAAAATAAAATAAAACTTCATGATCAATTATGGATTTTCCCGTTAATTTTGTAATAGAAATTCGCATGATTCTCTATTATTTATGGAACTCATATATAGTATATATGTACTTTTGCTTGACAATGGAGAACAAAACAACGGAAGGAAAGGAAGAGGAAAATACATGAACATTTTGTCTTTTGATCAATTTTGTGTGTTTAGAGGGGTTTGACATTTAAGCTCATGAGATAAAGAGTCAAAACATAACTTACATGGAAATTCGAAAAATAATACATACCTTGCTATAAAGTCAAAACTATGGCTTTCATAAATTAAAAACTGATAATCCAGTAAATTTTATAATTAAGATTGTTATTATGGTGTTGCAAAATTTTAGTAATAGAACATCGGCCAGCCATGATCCCAAAAAATTTGTTAGGATGCTCGCAGGTAAATTTGTCTTGGAAAATTAATTCTTATGACCGGACAACTACGAACCAAAAATTAAATATGTATTTTATGGAGGAAAATTGTACGTATCAAAAAAAAAATGATAAATTTTGATTTCCTCGTTAATTTTATATTAGAAATTGGATGAACTCATCGTATGATCTTTGTACTTTTTCCTGTTGGATCTCATTCTAATTAAATCAATAGAGAGAAGTGATCGAGAACAAAACAAAGAAAGGAAAGGAAGAGGAAAATACATGAATGAACCTTTGTATTTTCATGAATTTGGTGATGATGTTTAGAAGGGGTTGACATTAAAGCTAGCTCAGGAGAGAGAGAGAGAGAGAGTGTGTGTCAAAACATCACTTACTTGGAAATTCGAGAAATAATGGATGACCTTGCTAAAGTCAAAACCATATATAGAAATTATAGCTAAGCATGTATTTTCATTATGATAAACTTGTTTTTATTATTTCAGCTTAATCGTCAGCAAGTACGTGTATTTTGGTTTAAAATGTAAATTTTAGATTTTTTTTTTCCCACTTAACCAGAAATATAAAAGAGTCAAATATGTCGGGAAGGAGTGTAAAAAAAAAAAAAAACACTAATTGCTATGAAAAATGTCTTAAATATTCTCATAAACCTTACATTTTCTTCTGTCTTAACTATTTTTCTACAATATTTCTACGTATTCTTATACCTCATGTACATTTATCCATTTTATGGCTTGCAAGTTGCAAATGTCAAGTTGATTCTTTGGCATTTCCTTGTTTTCTTGGTTGTGTGAACACAGATCCAAGTGGGCCATGGTAGGAGCCCTTAATTCCACTTATATGATGTGTCATGTATGGTCCATATGTGCAACCCTGAAACTAATTTGGCTAAAAAAGATGTAAAATGCTTTCTTAACCAATTGGTTAATAAAAAGTTTAATCAAATTCAATACCATCCATAGATGGGTGACCTAGAGATTCTCGTAATTCGTGATCTTCTTGATCGTCTGCATGTTTTTTTTTAGACATGTTTAACGACCGAGTTCCGATACAAGCTTTTCTTTTATTTGACACAGCAAAATCAAAAATAAATTTTTGGATCGATGGTTTTATGAAAGTGGTGTAAGACGCTTATGTGGTAAGGTGAGACCTATCACTTCTCCCTTTCACCAGTATTTTGATAGGAAAAATTTTGTAACTTAGTCTCTATAAACAACACTACTCTTTAAAAGGATCAGAAATATTCAAAAAGAAATTTTTGAATTCCTCACATAAAGTTAAAAAAAAAAATCAAAGACCATAAAATTGGACACAAGTGCATAGTTATTCAACTATAAAAAAAAGAAAAGAATGTGGAACCCAAAACAATGCTTAACTCCTAAAACAAAGCATGCACATGGGCTTTTAACCCAAAAATTGTGCACCCCTCTCACGTTCTCGAAGGTATTGGGATTGAAATTTAGTGGGTGTAGTTTATTATTAAGTTTGTCTCATATAATATATTGGAACTCTTTCTTTGTCCGTGATGGCAGCGTCTCTCGTTGGTGGTAATAGCGGCCTCTCTCTCTTCGTTCTTGGTGATAACTTTCGTATACTCGTAGATATTAGTAGTTTCCCTTCGTCTATGGTGACAACTCCTTAGTGAGTTTGGCAATGTATTTATGTCTAAAAAAGAGAAGCATGAGGCCAGTTAGAAGTGTTAAAGGGGTTAGTTTTGTTTCTCAAATAGGTAGATTTATAATCTGAGTCACTCAATTTCGGATCTAATAAATCGGTTTCAATTCCTAAATGTATTTGAAGAATTACGGGAAAATAAAAGCAACGGTTGATTTGAAATCGGTTCAGGATATTCCTGGAACCAAAGTTATTCCTTACAATCCTGTTCTTGGTCCGTCTGCAGTCTGTGGTTCCGCTTTAACTGGGATAACCCTCCTTTCAAACTCGGGCGTCCCATTAACATCAACGTTGTTAAATCGTTTACGATAGTCAAAATATGTACATCCAGAATCGGGATGGTTCCGGTTCCGAACAGGTATCGGTTTCGTTGTTCAGGTTCCCAATCGACACTTTCTGCTGTCGTAGTTATGTTGACATAGGAAGGAGTCCGTCACAAATATAGTTAGTGGTGGTGGGACCCACAGTACTTATCTTAACTTTTTTTTTTCCCTGTTTTTTGTTTTTCAACATAAAAAAACGGGGCAGCTAAGATTCTATAGATAACGTGTGACAATGCTAGGCTGCCATTTGTTTGATGTGATTCACTTGGTCTTAATTACTCATAAATTTTATCAATTAAAGTTACCTCTTTACGTGTCTTAATGCACTTCTAATTACTCGTAAATTTTATCATTTAAAGTTACACGCTTCCGTCGTATTTCAATTATGTTGGTTTTTACTATAGGATTCTGCCTACAGTTGTAATTTGTTATGTGAATTTAATTGGGTCACGTGGACATGTAACTTTAATAGATGTGAATCCCATGTGAGGGTAGGACTCTCATTTTTCTCGCCTAATAGACTTATGAAATATCCATCAAAAGATTCCAAATAGGTGAAAGTGGTGAACGTTATCCGTCTTAAAACGCACATCAACCCTCATGGTGCATTCTAGAATGCAACAATAATTTTGTTTTTTAGACCCTAACTCTAATCCAAATCTTAATCCTACTGGGTTTCATTTTAATAAAGAGGAGTGATATTGCAACATATTTTATTGCGACATAATTGCAATACACTTTTGTGAAGCGCACGTAGAAATAATTAAAGAGTTACTTTTCTTTTAAGGATGTTCTCTACATGGTGAAAAGAACGTACTCATCGAAAATCATCTATTGAATCAACTACGTATGGGTCCCACAAAAAATATGTTGCAAAAGAGAAAGGATTCCCATACAAGTAGAAAAATAATAATAAACTAATTTATACTATATATATAAAGTAACATATAATTTTGAGGACTCAAAATTTAAGTGCCATGCGGTACCGCATATGTTTAGATACAGCCTTGGGTGGCATATATCCATTGGCCGACATTAGAACTCATAAAATTGTAATTCCATATTCCTCCAATTAGATATATTTGAATATCGTGCATTACAAATAAATATTTGACCTATTAAATCAAGAGAATGGATCGGCATACAGCCTTAAATATACAGGCTGTGTGTACAGGCTCTTGTGGGCCCACTTGAGGTCGATCTAAGGGCTAAGATTTTGTAGAGATGTTCCCCTCACCATGTAGATCAACTTCACCAAAAATCAATTTGTTCTAAAACTTCTAACCCCATCAAACATTGACTCTTTTTCTCATCGTTCATTTTTCACCGTTAATTTTTTAACAACTTGTAATCAATTTTTGATTGGGTTAGAAGTTTTAGAATAAACTGATTTTTGGTGAAGTTGATCTACATGGTGAGGAGAACATCTTTAAAAAATCTCAGCCCTTAGATCGACCTCACGTGGGCCCCACAAGAGCTTGTACACACAGCCTGTATATTTAAGGTTGTATGCCGATCCGGACTCTTAAATCAAATACAGACCACAGTAAGGTAAGCAATGAATATATAAATTAGATTAAAAAATTATACAGAGATAGGGACAAAGCAATAGGCACCATCACTGAAGTAGACTGAAAATGACAAAATTTTAAAAAAACGCGTTGTCCTACGGAAAACCATATCCGGAGGGAAGTAGTTAGGAAGAGGGAATAATTGATTGTTTGTCTAATAGATGATATATCTGTGGCAAAACTTTAGTAGCTTCTTTCTTTCTTTTCTTGGTGGGTCAGTCAAGCCTCAGACATTAGAACTTCATTGCAGGGATTATTGTAAATTCATGATTTTGAATTTGTTTCATTTTTTTTATTTTTTTTCGGTACCTGTAGTAGTA
Source organism: Macleaya cordata (assembly GCA_002174775.1). Classification (NCBI taxonomy): domain Eukaryota; kingdom Viridiplantae; phylum Streptophyta; class Magnoliopsida; order Ranunculales; family Papaveraceae; genus Macleaya; species Macleaya cordata. The sequence continues at coordinate 4,270,946 of MVGT01000437.1, read as the reverse complement.
CTATTGAACAGAGAGTGTGAACCATGTAAAAAAAAACGCGTCCAACGATCAAAACATTTAAGCACACCCTTGAAAATTTTCTTTTTATTAATTTTTTTTTCTTTAATTTTCATGGTATGTTATTGTTAGGTAGAATGAAGTATCTCTTGCTTTTTTTTTTTAATAAAAGATCTCACTAGGATACAACACATTAAAAAAAAAATAAAAAATCAACACACCAATTAATGTCACAAATTTAGATTCGGAGTATCTAATATCACGCAATCACATGGAGAAAAAGATAGATAAGAATCTAATTTTTTTTCTTTGGTACTTAAATGGTGTGTCCCACCCGGGACATTTGTTTAATTGGCTATGAAATTATTAAGACCTCATAAGACCTCATATTTATTGCAAGTTTAAAGAAGCAAAGAAAAACAAAAGAAAGAAATAGTCATCAATGGCCGTTTCAAGACAGTCTAAGTACATGTGGGATGTATGTATATAAAATTAGAGAGCAGGTATATAGCCCTCTTTAAAGAGTCCACTACCTAATTGAAAGTCGATCGAAAATTAACAGTAAAAAAAATAAAAAATCAAACATGTAAAATTTTTAAAGGGAGAGATGATTTTTGGATACGATGCTATGAATGGTGTTCTTTTTTAAAGGGAGAGACGATTTTTGGATACGATGCTATGAATGGTGTAAAGAACATCTTCTCAAAAAATTATCGTATTGACATTTATATATGGGCCCTACAAATGGTGGGGTTTTTATTGGGCTCTTTAAGAAGGGGCTATATAACCCCTCTCATAGTTTAATAAAATAAATAGACATATATAGATCAAGATATTATTTTAAGGTCACATATATTTTTATACAACTTTTTTCTAAAGCCACACAATTCAAATTTGTTCGTTATGTATGACCAACAACACTTGGTTTTAGGGGTTCTAGATTTCGGACATAATTTGTACTGTCAATTTTGAATCATCGACAAACAATTCAACCAAAAATTCAATATATAATTAATTGTGTGTAAATGTCTGTGCCCCTTGTTTTTGCTTTTTTATACCAAGGAAAAACCGAAAGAAGCTCTACGCAAGAACTCGGCCAGAAAACGCTCTTCCTAAGTCAATAGAATTTTATTACAGTGCGGAGGAAACAAAACCCACTTGTATAAAAATAAGAGTTGGGACTGGCTTACAACCTTATATATACATGTTATGTGTATAGCCTCTTGTGGGGCTCACATTAGATTGATCTAAAGCCTAAGTTTTTATGAGGATATTCTCCTCACTATTTAAATCTACCTCACCAAAAATTATTTCATTATAAAATTTCTAACCTCATCAAACATTAACTCTTTTTCTCACTGTTCATTTTTCACCGTTAAATTTTAACAAATTTAGATCAATTTTTGATGTGTCTAGAAGTTTTAGAATAGGTTCATTTTTAGTGAAAATTATCTATATGGTTAGGAGATCATCCTAAGCCTTTAGATCAATTTTATGTGAGCCTCACACGAACCTGTACATATAACTTGTATGACTGTAAGCCAATCCATGCTCAATAAATAAAAACTATTTATGTTTGTATTATAAATTTTATAATATAATATTGATTACTTGTGAATATTTTTATAAGAAAAATCTTTACTGTAGTTTGAAAAAAAAGTAGTAGCTTTCTCTCTCTTCTCTCTCCCTCTCTAACTCTGGGTCAAGTTAAGACTTGAGAGTATCAAAACAGCTTTGTTTGGTGAAGCCTTAGAGGCTATTTGTGTTTTTCTGAAAAACATGTCTGAATCTGACTCGGAGTCTGAATTGGGCCGAGTCAGATTTCAGATTGTTTGTTTTTTATTTTTAGAGTGTCTGAGTCAAATTTTGACTCGGTAAAATGTCAATAAGGAGGTTTTTTTTTCAGCACAAAAATTGTACTGAAAAGAAATAATATATGCTGACTCGTCCTTTTACGGTTTTGTCATCTAATGTTTATTATAATGACAAAATCGTCATTTTTACAGTTTAACTTGTTTGGTCCTCTAAAAATTGAGCTTTTTTTTTCTTGTTTTTTTTAACGGTTAACATTACATGAGATCCTCCATTCACGATCTCTTCCAATTTGGAGGGGATGCCTACCATCTGAGCCACCCTGATTGGCGAGCTTGCTAATATAACTTACTCTAAACTAATAGGGATATATTTTAATTAAATAAGGGCAAAAGTGTCGAAAATTTTGTCAGATTTCATTTATAAAAAGAATTCAGATAAAAAACAAACAAACTTAAATTCAAACAAGTCAGATCTAAATGCTCTCAGATCCAGATGACTCAGTTGGTCTCAGATTCAGATTTCAGAAAAAAAAAAAAAAAAAAACAAACAAACACCACCTTAGAAGTTTTTTTGATTAAGTGAAAAAATGGCATTTCTTATCTAGGTCACCAATATAATCTGAATTTGATTCATCAACACAAAAAGTTGAGAGTTCGAATCTCCTTACTAGCCAGTCTTATGGGGTTAATTCCTCATATCTATCCGATAACTGCTAACAAGAGGAAAGCACTACGCCTAATCAAGTGCTCTACGAAGTCGACATCTTTATCATAAAAATAAAATAAAAAATTTGATTCATCAACATTAAACAGTTCTTGTTATTATTTTCAACAGACCGAGTATGAGGTTACGTCTAATTTATGGGCATTACTAGAGGGACACCAGATTTTGGCATCAAAGATTACATCTGCTTATTTTATCGATTGAAAACCAATCAGAACAGTTGCTGAAAAAATATTAATTCTATTTCAGCCCTTCATACCATTTTTAAAAAACAGATACAATATTTTAGTGTCAAATTCTGGTGTTATTTTACCAAAACTCCTAATTTATATACAAAAAAGCTTAACTTTATTTTGGACGTCACTTTCAGCTCCGTCCCTCTTCTCTTCTTAAATCGTTTAAAAAAAGAGACACCATTAATAAAACTGTCTAGAATTTAATATCCAAATCTCTCATCCTCCTAAAAATAATCAACAACTCCAATTTGTAGCCAAGTTTCATTCTCCCTTTCTCTCTAGTCTCTATTGATTTCCAACTAAAAGTAAAGACGGGCAAAAGCAGAAAGTTCTTCAAACTGTTTTTATTATATAACAATCTAGAGAGTTACACAGTGGAAGATTTAAATTGCTTGGACTAAAAGTTAAAATACAACTTGGTACTGGTTTCGGTTCTTGCCGGTTCTGGTTCTGGTACCTCTAGGTGGAATGGAAAGTTAGAAACCGTGGATAATATGTTCCGTTTCTGGTCTGTTCTCGGGTAATTGGGTTCTGATTCTCTTATAGTTGATTTTTAATTGTGAAAAATGTAAAAATATTAGGTGAAAAATAAATAAATATATAAACAGTTTTTGGGTTTCCTTTTTAGAAAGATTTATTTTGTTTCTACATATCGATTTAAAAGTTAATTGAATTAGTAAAGACTAATTAGTTGTTAATATCTTGACCAATTACTATTGTATTTTGAGTATAGAAATTATGTTGAAGATCTTGTCACATAACTAATTAATTTTCCAACAAAGAAGGAAAGAGGAAATTCATGAACCTTTGTCTTTTGATTATTTTGATTTAGTAGGGTTTGACATTGAACTTCAGGAGAGTGTGTGTGTGTCAAAGCATCACTTACTTGGGGAATTAGGGGAATCAAAAAACATCACTTGCTTGGAAATTTATGGAGAATTAAATGCGGACATACCTTGTTATAGGACAAAAAATGTGATATAGTGTACTATATATATTAGTACGTCAGCAAGTACGTACACTTAAGTTTAAGATGTGCTTCAAAAATTTTGAGATGCAAATCATGCAAATTTTAAATTTTCACTTAACTAGAAATATATTAGAGCGAAATATGTGAGAGAGGAGAGTAAAAAACGAAGTACTTGGATAATCTCATAAAAATTCTCATTAAGACCGGTTTTTGTGACATATAGATAAGATAAGGAAATTGAACAGCAAAATCACTCTAGTTTTAAAAAGGGTTGATTTTTATTAAGGATGATGATCTACATGAGTAGAGAACATCATAACTAAAAATCAACATTTAGATTATTTTCTTGTAGATCCCCATGTACAAGATTAACTTAGGGAGTCATTGAAGATATTAAGTCGAGAGGCTGCCTAGCATTACCGAGTCCTAAAGGATCTATAAATTTTTAATAATAATAAAATCTTTGTTTTTTACTTCTTCTGATTGTTTTTTTTAAATAAAATTGGCTGAAATGCAATTTTAGATATGAAACTCCTTTGTAGAATTTGATATCAGGACCTAATGAAAATTATCCTTTCAATTACTCGGGCAAATGCTATTCCACGTTATATTTGCTATTAATATGAGAATGTTTACCTCACTACATAGATTATTCTTCCAAAAAATCAGTCTATTATAAAACTTCTAACCCCTTAAATGTCAATTGTAAGTCAATAATGAAAAAATCGCTCTTGCATTCACCAATAAATAATTGATTTTTAATAAATCTTTTGTTTTGTTAGAAATTTTTAAATGAACTGATTTTTTATAAGAATGATTAATTTTACGCAAACCAAGTGGGACTTAGCAGAAGTTGTTAATTCCAGTTATATGGTGTGGGGCCCACGTGGGCATCCTTAAACAAAATTTCTCTAAAAAGAAACATAGAATTTGTGCATCTTTTTGTATTGAAGAAGATTCACAAGATCTCATTCTCAACGTCAAGATAGAGATTTTTGAAGTAAGGAAAAGAAAAAAAACAAAAAATTTCATATCCACTGAACCAACATGCATTTGTAGCTTATATGAATATGAAATATAATCTAGATTCTCAATTCCATACCCAAACCCCTCTTTATTAATAAGACAAATGAAGTTAATTATTATTTTCAAAGTTATATATCTTAATAATGAAAAAAACAATCAAGAATACTACTAAATAAAATAAAACCTTATATTTGAGATCAAACACTTGAGAAATGGATGGCAGATATATCTGTGTCAAATCTTTCAAAACAAGATGAAAAAAAAAAAATACTATTTTTTAGTTTTTATTTCTAATAGGTAGTTGTTCACTTGTTCTTAATTTATGGGGTATAGTCCATGAAAACACCCACCTGAATGATATGAACTTGAGAGAACAGACCTTAAAATGTTTTAACATTTTAACAAGCTATTAATAAGGAAATTCTTGACCCTTTCACACAAAGTATGAAATTTTAAAAGCTAAAGATCCAAAAAGTATCAATCTCATGGTTCCCAAAAGGAAAAACCCATCAATCAAACTGTCAAAAACATTGAATACTTATTCCCTGAATCCACCAATCACAATTGTAATTTCAATCAATTTAACATACTCTGTTTTTTTTTTTTTTGGATTATTTTCACAAAATTCTAACTTACAATACCAAACCCACAGATACCATAATCTCTTTTTTCAGTATGAATTTCTTGAAGAACCCTAAATCCAATCTCTTCCCATTAACATGTTACACTCCTATAACCGTCTCATTAGAGATGGGGTGGGTCTGAAAACAGCCGGGTTCGGCCAAATTTCCATCCCTTCTCTCTCTAAAAGCGAGGAACTAATCAGAGAAAAACGAAGAACATATTCAACAAATGTCCAAAATCGACTCACAATGAGGCAAAGAGAAAAAAAAAAACCCATACAAAAAATTGATTGGAGCCCTGAAATTTAAAAGTAACAGAATTCTTATTAATTTAACAATTCCATATATTGTGAGAGATACAAGGGTACAACATTCACTGAGAAAAAAAAAAACAGAGAGAGAAAGAAATTAATATCAAACATATCTTAAATTGCTTTCTCAAATTAAAACAAGAGAGAAAGCTTAATTTAGTAATAGATTCTAGTCTCAGTAAGTCAGATGCTCATTTCAGTTTTGATTCTCAATCAGACTCCTCTTTTGGTGCTTCTGGAACCACCTTCTCTCTCCTTCTTCTTCCCTGCCCTGCTTCTGAAACTAGTGCTTTCACTGATCTCAGTAACATCTTAAAAATCTTGATTTTGATCTGACCTCTCTTTTGTGGGAACCTCACTCTTCCTTTCTGTGCCGACTGGTTTCTTGCATTCCCCATTTCACTGAAGTTTTTGGGACTGGATTTGAGCTTTGAAGAAGAAGAACAGAGAGAAAGAAGAATAAAATAGTGAATTTGAAGGTGATTTCCAACAGAGAGGAGAGAGAGAGAGAGAGAGAGAGAGAGAGAGAGAGAGAGGAGAATTCTAAGTTTGAATAAGAAAACAAGTGAGACGGGGCCTTAGGTTTATAGGGGTTTTTGAAGAGTGATTGGGTCCGGATTGTGTGTGAACACGGAACATGATTGTGTTCACACGGATTACTAAAACCAGTTCTTTTGCGAGCTCTGTTTTGAAGTATATTTGTTTAAATATCAAACACAAATATATAAGATGGTGTATTTAGATTGGTTCTTTTTTTTCTTTTAAATTATGGGAATTCTGATGTTGTGGTAAGCAGGATTTAAACAACAAAAATTCGAATAGATTACGGGTTTAAAGCTTATAGATTAAATGGTATGAGCCCTCTGCATGTCTGTTAGCACGCATTGTAGGCTTGTTCTTTACGTTGAGTGTATACATATGTTGTTTATGATTAATAATGTGTCTACTTATGTTTTTCGAGAAAGAGGCGTCATGTTTGTCATCGATTGAAAATGCACAAGATAAATTTTGTGTCCTGTGTCAAATTCTTGTGTTCCAAGAACCAAAATCATCTTATGATTTGCTTAGAAGGGGATTCTAAAGTAGGAATTCAGTGGGGACAATGGATTCATGTTTCCCTAGTCTATTTGGCTGCTAATAATCCTTGGAGATTTGTTTCCTAGGGAAACATATTTTCCAGCAATGAGTCCCACCTCCATCCTTGGAATTTGCTGGAATTCTAAATTAATGATTCATTATGTATTCACCCAATTCAATGCAGCTTACAACCCACAAAATTAAAACAACAAAATAGAGATTTTCCTTAGATTTTAAATGGTAGCCAAACAAACTAAATGATTCAAGCTTCAAAGGATTCATAAATCAATGGATTCTTTTATGGTGCAAAACAAACGAAAGGATTCAAGTTTATAGAGATTCATATTTCCAAAGACTCATGTTTCTTCCTAAGGAAACATGAATTCTACATTCAAACACACTATTACATTTCTCAACTGGCACTTGTTTATAACTCTAACCAGGTGATGAATTCACTTATTATTCATTTGACTCAGTTGAAATTAACTTGCACAATCTATATGAACAAGAGTTTCAAAACTTGGTTTCTTGGCGGCTAATGTGTATGATTTAATTATTATTTCTTTCAGAAATTTATAATTCAACTTAAAATGCAAACTTCTCCATGTTAAAGTTTGCATGTATAATAGTGAAAAGATGAAGTGGTAGGCCACTGAAGCATGATTTTGATGGTGACGGACTGCAGCAGATGCGCCCCCTTTGGAAGAAATTATACAAGGCTGCTCGAGGCATCACCCTAAAAATAAAATAAAAAATAATAAAAAGTCACTTGTAAGCTTTCCCGTACATAACTATTAACAACCATGCCGAAAGAAAGAAAGTAAAAAATGGACTTCAAATAAAAACCTACCAAAAACCTCAAGAACTGTAATTCAAACAGTGGCGTATGCATCCACAGGTCTTTTGTGATTTGAGTCTGTCCTAAAGTGATGCGTCTACTGTGAAATTGTGTATAACATTTATCATCTCACATAAAAAATGAAAACTTTGTAAACTTAATATTTAAATATTTTAGATCACTAAACTTATTCTGTGGTCTTAAATTTGATGCCTACAAATTTAAAAATGAAATCAAAACAAGGCCACATGGACTTTACGTTATCCAACTCAAAATAACATCGGAGCACGAGTAGCCTTTATATATTTTAAAGACTATTCTTAACAGTATTGTGTGGTAAACCCAATATAATCTACAATTACGTGTAGTGTCAGAGAAATGCCACGTGTCAATTGACCTCACTGGACCCACCGATGACCCAAATCAATGAGGTTAAATGGCCGTATTAAACTCTCGGCGCATTTTAGAATTGAACGGTAGACGCGTTGAGAGGGAAGGCGATGTCAGTTAATGGAATATTCCGGTACCATTCTAACATCGTTGGGACCCACAGATTACAGTAGTGATCCTTGAACCTTTTTTGACGGCGAAATATCACGAACAAAGTATTCGACAATCATTTTGTGTTAACATGCCACGTGATTGATGACCTCACTGTGGGTCCAACGCTGAAGTCATTGGATGACGTAAGCATTTGAATTCCCTCCAAAATGGCCTTCGGCCTGTTTATCTAAACTCTCAGCGCATTTTAGAATTTTTTATTATAGCGTGCAATTAACGCGCTAAGGGAATCTTAGTCCCGTTTTTGTAAATCCACGTCTATCGTGGATCAGGAAAACACCATAATGATATACGATTCGATTAAGGTTCTTGTGCTCTACACTGTAACACCATTAAAATCCCCCTCTAAAAAAACCCAAACCTTGTTGCACTTCCTCTGTTTCAAAAAGGTCTCCCATTTAAATAAGATCTAAATTTTTTTATTTTTTTTTAATGCTACCCTATTTTAATATTGTTACATTTTATTTGTAGAGGCTTATGAGGCTCAAATACAATAATTCAAGGTTTGATATTTTTTAAAGTCATTATACTTATAAAAAATTAACTCTTAGATTATCTTTTTATGGAGTCTATAGATCAATATAAAGCGTAAAAATAAATTAGATGTTATTTAAGAAAAAAATGGATTGAATTAAAATGCTGAATTATTTTTTAGACCTCTTTTTAAGGGGGAGACGTTCTGAGAAAGAAGGAACGCAAGAAGGCTTGGCCCTAACAAAAAATTGAACTCAATCGGCCAATTGAATTAATGTGTCTACTATGTCACAATTATGGTCTATTAATTACATGGACCAGAATACTAGCTCTATATAATCAAAAATGATTGATCTTGATTTCTGATTCTCATCATCAATTGGGATCCCTGACACCTTTTCTATTCATTGACCAAAGGGAGAAAGAAGAATTCTTACTTACGACTAGAATGGAAGCTCTCATTATTATTCTTTCCTTGTTTTCATTTCTTGACCTTTTGAAGATTTCAACTATAAGTGAGGTGTCAAGTGTAGTGGTCAAAAGTCATAAACTCCTAAAGTGATGAAAAGGTTTGGGGTGAAAAGGTATTTTTTTAAATAAAAAAAATATTGGCATAAAGAATTTTTTTAAAAAAAAGAAAGATTTGAAATGTTGGGGGAGAAATTACCAAAAGGATATGATAAAAAGTTATATGTTTCAATTATATATAAATACAATATGAAAATCAAAATCAATGAACGGATATGGATATGATAAAAAGTTATATGTTTCAGTTAAAAGATATGATTCCAAGACAAAAGAAAGATACAGATGTTGATTTCATATAGATATATCATGTGGAGAATGGATCAATTTACACAATTATTCCTTCTTACACAATATTTGCACATTCATTAGAGCACACGTGGAGATGACCTCTTCATTATGTAGATTGAAAATGAACGGTAATTAAACGATAGAGTTTATATAGTTTTGTAGGACAACCATAGAGATAATTCATGAACTAATTTTCGGTACTTGAATGATTTACACACACTGTGTATATTATCCTCACCAGATATCACATCATTCTTAAGGCACTTAAGAGTTTTAGAATTGAATGATTTTCCGTAAGACGATCTATGTAGTGGGTTGTCTACAGGTGGGCCCCATAACCCGGGCCTTTTAGAGCACCCGACTAGTCCCTAAGATGTGGGTAGACCTCTCTATCTACACACAACTTGGATGAAATCTTATTGTGGGAGTAACTATCAGCAAAAATTGAACCCTCAATTTATATTTTGTGAGATGAGTGTCTTATTAATTGAAGTACCTCCCCTCTGAAATTCTGATATATCAAAGAAAAAAACAACCATTTATATTTGGAGTATCTAATGCCACACATGGAGAAAAAGGTGGATATGAACAAACTGCTTCTGAATTATTGAATTAGAAAAAGAAAAAAAAAACACTCTTTGAAGCGTTTGTTTGTCACATTTCTTTAGCTCACATAAACTTCTGAATTGGACCACATGAATGTATATTCCACACCAACATTGCTGTGGGGAGTAGACCCAAATTTGGAAAAAGTCATGCTCTAATTGTAGAGGCTGCGATCATGAATTGGATTGCAGGATACGTAAATGTAAGGACTCCCCCAACTTGATCTTTATTAATTATGCAGTTTATATTTACCTCTAAAATTACTTTTGAGAAGGGAGTGACTATAAGTCCCACCTACCATATCAGAACCAAATCTAATATTTGGAATGTCCAAAAATAGTTTTCCCAAAAATACAGATTGGTTAGCACGAATCCTAAAAGAATTGCAAGCAAATACCATTATAATCATAAAGAAAACAACAGACATAAAGTCATCAATGTCCACCTTGCACAGGGACAATCTAAGTACCTTGTATGGATATATTTAAATAGATAAACATATTATTATTTTACAATCTATTTGGACAAGGGATTTGGGGGAGGGATTTTGTAGAGACCAGGAATTTGGTGGAAAAATCATGTTATATTTTTCCTCAAAATCCCTGGACCCTACAAAATTCCTTCATAAAATCCCTTGTCCAAACAGACTATTAATTGACAAGCTAATTAATTATCTAATTATATCATTTTATAATTTTTTTGTTGGTTTATTATCAGATAAATTTTATTAATTGATAAGATTAGGTAACAGAGATCTCTCTAAAGTGGTGTTGGAAAACTAGTATAATCTCTCTCTCTCTCTCTCAGGAGGGGTTTGGTTAAAAAAAGAAACCAAAAAAAAAAAGAAAAAAAAAAGGAGAAATGTGAATCTCTTTTGTTGATTACCAAAGACCAATATAATCAGAAAGTCATAAACATTTTTAAGATCCCCATTTTTTGGATACTTTTAACAAAGTTGTCCAACATTATGAGAAAACCCTAAATCTGAATAGAATCATCAACATTTTTCAAGATTAATAACCCTTTTTAAACTGATTTATTTGGTCTTTACAGAAAAGCCCCTTGTAGATCTTATTATTGCTTTGAATACCATATGGTCAAATACAAACTTATCCTTTATATCACATCACTCCACCTTCCTCTGCTTCTTTATTTTTCATCAATACTTGGTTTAAAAAAAGCAAAAACCCTTAATTAATTTGTTTATAATTTAAACCACAATCTCTCTCTCTCTCTCTCTCTAACCCATCACTTTTGGGATACTAATCGGCTAAATTCTACTTTTAATTTTTTATTACCAACCAAAAAGTGAGAGAAACAGAGATTGATCCACAATTTTTTTTTTTTTTTTTTTTGATTTTCAACAAAAAAGTAAAAGAGTGGTAGAAGTAAGAAACAGGTCCTTCAAACGGATTTACTTATAAAACAATCCAAAGAGAAGCAGAGGAAGACATAAAATACCCAAAACTAGAAATCCCATCTAACATTTACAGTCATAGCAGTTAGTACAGAACTCTGTTCCTTATCTGAGATGACTGATTTCTCATAATCCATCAAAACAAACAGGAAACACAGAAAAAAGAAAACACTAAGTAAGAAGCTCTATCCGTTTTGATAGCGGGAAATTCTTCATGAAACGTCCTTATCTTCATCTCTATCGGATTGAAGACTAGGGGCTTGAGGCAGCTGAGCTTCCACCTCCACCATCACCATGGCCACCTCCGCCTTCACCATCTTCCTTTGCGAAAATTACCGCCACGACTGATTTCACAATTCCTTCCATAATTTTAGCTTTGATCTGACCTCGCTTTGGAGGATTCCTATTTGTTTTTCCTTTCGGTGGAGATTTGTTTACTCCATTTTCCATTTCAATGGCCGATTCTGCAGATAATTGGAGCAGAGGAGGTCCTCTGCTTCTAAGAGAAGAAAAGGAAGAAGAAGAGGAAAGAGAATTTTTTAAAAAAACAGAAGAGATGGTGGGTGAATGAGAGGAGATTGATTTGGTGGGTTTATATACGAATTTTGAGAATTTGAGGTATGAAAAGTCAAAATGAGTGGGGTCCCATGGTTTCAGAGTGTCAGGGTAAGAGTTGGCTTGAAATTCTACCTAGTGAGTGATCCCAACTTCCTTCTTGTACTAGAATTCCCTTCCTTCCTTCTTGTCTTCCTCAAAGTATCTATATTGCCAAGGAAATGTGTTACACTCCCACTTGCTCACTAGCTTCTTTTTCTTTTTCCTGTTATTAGTGTTGTACAATTTTTTTACCGGCATCGCTAGGGTTACAGAAAAATCTACAGAATTTGGTACAAAAGGTACAATTTACGGTGAGATTCATATCACTTTGCGATGAGGTGCGAATAACGAGGATATGTGAAACATATTAACTGTCAGATTAGCCTTCTGTAGGAGTTTGCTATAACTTTAGCATTTCTATTTTTTTAATAAAGATGTCCAGACCTTTTAGAGTATTTGACTAATTTTTGAAGTAGGGTAGACTTCCAAATCTGTACTGTAGGGTAATTAATATTTTATTAATGGGATGATCTTAAGGATGAGTTGAACTCATAACCCCAAATTTTAAATATTTATTTAATTTTATAATGATTTAGAATTAGTAAAAAAAAAAAAAAAAGCATTGTTGAACGATCATGAACAGAAAAACGTGCATTTTATGGAGGGACAAATAACATGATTATATATATATTTATGAAACTCTTAGATGTGATATATGTACCAATTGGGGTTTCCATCCAAACATTCAATAGAGAACAAAATAGGGAAAGGGAATGGAGATAACATGAAATCATGCATTTGATTAGCTGATGTAAAGATACCTCGTGGTGGAGTGGTGGGAACATAAAAGCTCATCAAACAAAGTCCAAACATATCTTACCAGGAAATTATCTCATTCATGCTGAGACAGAGTTAATTTTGAAAAATACCATTACTAATTTTCCCATGAATAAAAAAAAGAATAAAGTTCATAATTTCTTTACGCTCCACACATGTTTAAGGTGACCCTTAGACACAATTCACTTGCTTGTTAATTAAGGTCATTAATTATAAACCTGGCAATAGGTCAGATTACGATCGACCCTAGGTGAGTTGGTGGGTCAATATTATCAAACCCTTACTAGTTTGTAAAACATGTCAAATTTTTAAACTCCAACCATATCCGTTTAGAATTTTAGTGGGTCAGGATTATCAAACCCGAACTAGTTTGTGAAGAATGTCAAAATTTTAAACCTTAACTCTATTCGTTTCGAATTTTTTTTTTATATAAAACAGTTAAACAGTTCAAGATTTATCCTAATCCTAACAGAGTTGAAGTAGTAACGAGCCAGAAAATTTCAACTCTAACCCTATGCATTTTGCTAGTTAAAATAGGGTATGGCAAATCAGGTTATGATAGAATTGGCGGTTCACTGAATCATTTTCCCACTTTTTTTTTTTTCTTTCCACCTCTAATTAATTAAGTATAATAAATGAGTTAAAAAATCTAATTATTTATAATTTTTTGACATATGTATTGATACTCCCAATCTTTGGGCTCCCTTAACCCCGCTGAGCTTTGGAAACCAAAAAAAAAAAAAGAATACTCCCAATCTCATACTACCCAGTGTGCCACGTCAATAGAGTTACACGACTAACACGTGTTTTTATTCATCGTGGAACTCTTCTGGGATAATATGGGCCTCTGGTTGTTGACAATCCAACGGACTAAACAATTGGACAGGTATTAGGCATCCGTCCATTGGATTATTACGGGGAATTAAGCAAATAATGTTATCTTTTATTAAAAAATAAAGAAGGAAAAAAATGAATTATAAAAAAATATATATATATATTTTTCTTGGTATTTATTACGGTTGTCGTTTCCTATTATGGCAGTATTTGCTTGGGATTTGAGAAGAATTGGGATCATTCTGTTCAAAACTGTCTTCTTTTTCTGTTTCAAGTACTCACAGTAGTAGCTAATAAAGTCCAATCCCAACTTTGATTTGAAAAAGGCATTCACCTTCATTCAATTAGCATCGGCATATGTGTAATAGCCATTGATTTCAGTGATTGTCACTTTTTCAATAGGTGAACCTATTTAACTCGTTGTGAACGAAAATTGAACCTGTGATTATACATACTATCGTCCCACAAATACTACTAACTGCAATAAAATTTTTTTGGCCACCCATCTTACAAAACAAATACCAGATACTTATGTGGTAGAGTAGGACCCACCACTCTTTCCCTCCCAAAAATATTTTGAAGGAGTTTTCAACTTATGTGGCAGTGAGACCCACCATGCCACATAAGCATCTCGCATTTGTTTTGTAATATGGTCAGACCAAACGGCAGCGTTGCTACTAACTACTCGTTGGTACATCTAGATGTTAACGATGATACTAGAAAGAATCCCAATTAATTCAGTGATTCAGTGAGCCCGATCTTAATCGTGCCTGAGATCAATTCAATTATACGTGATGAAGCTCCTCCAAATCATTTTTTTCCATATAATCTATGTGTTATCAAAGTAACTAAGAACTGCCAATTTGATCTTTTGATTTTTTTTAGTTTTCTTTCTTGGTTGAATTTTGAACGGAGATTCAAGTGGGGCCCTGGTGGTGGAGTAGTTTAATTTCAGTTTTTCATAGATGGACCTTGTGGTGTGGTCATGTAGCTAGGCCACCTGAACCTAACTTAGGCTAAAGAATGGTGTACTTAATGCACATCATAAGATCCTTTTCTATAAATAAATACAATAATTAATTATAGTCTAAATTTGATCCGCCGCATTATCCCAAAAAATCTAGCAAGAGATTTAAGTAAGGAAAACAAACAAAAAAAAAAAAACCTAAATAAAATATAACATCAAATGACAAAATCATCAATTTTTTCATGCTTCAGCACCTAAAAAATATAAATAATAATAATAACTTATCAAGAGAACCAATAAACCCAAAAACAAATTTCATCCTTATTGTGTTGGGGAGTCTAATTTCTTTCTTTCATTCTTCCTTCCTTCTTTGACAGAAACCCATGACAGATCTTAAAAGCTCAAAAACAAGCTCTGCTCTTATATGATCTGACATCACTCACTTTGAGAAGAAGAAGAATGAGATTAAAAAAAACCAAAAAGACATTCTCTCTCTACTTTCTTTCTCTTACTTTCCCTCTCTACTTTCTCTCTCTAACCTTCTCTATATTTTCTCTCTCTAGTCTCTACTATCTCTCCGACAAACCAACACCCAAAGAAAAGAAATGGCAAATCTCCACTCAGCAAGAGTAGTGAGTACAAATCAATGAACCAACAAAATTGACATTATTGGAGCTCTCAATCCAAGATTAACAGATCTCTCTAACTACACCCAAAGAAGATAAATAACAAAATCAAAGAATTATTGGAACTCTTTACCTCTAAATAACAGAACGAAGATCATCATAATTATTCTATTAATATTTAATATAAAATTTCAATAAATAGAGAGATACAGGGGTTGTACAGAGAGAGAGAGAGAGAGAGAGAGAGAGAGAGAGAGAAAGAGAGAAAGATTTAAGAACATTTCATAAAATTTAGAGATTATAATCAAAACTTGCCCGAAAGATATATGGTGTTGATATCTCGATCAATTAGTTCCTAAGACATGTCCTTCTGAAGCCTCTGGAGCCACCCTTCCTCGTTTTCTTCCCACCTCTGAAACTAATGCCTTCACTGTTTTCACAACCATCTTACAAATCTTGACTTTAATCTTACAATTCTTTGGTCGAAACCTTAATCCTCCTCTTTGTGCAAACTGGTTTCCTCCATTTTCCATTTCAGTGACCTTTTCTGAAGCCTCCTCTGTTTCTACCAGCAGAAGAAGAAGAAGAAGAAACAGAAAAAGTGGAGATAGAAGTGAAGAATGAAATTCATAAATTTATAACCATTGGCTAAGTGGTCAAGACACTCACCTCACAAAATGGAGGTCGAGTGATCGATCCTCCTCAGGGCCACTCCCACAATAAGATTTTAACAGGTTGTGTGTGGATAGAGAGGTCTGCTCACACCCTAGGGACTAGTCGGGTGCTCTGAGAGACCCGGATACCCTAGATCTCAAAAAAAAAAATTTTAGTGGGTAGGCCCCATCTAGTAATAAGGTGGTCAGTTTGGAAGTACACTAGCATTCCTCTATTTTATTTGCTGACATAAGCAATACTCTTCTTTATTTTCTGACGTAAGCCTGAGTGTCTCCAATTTAATAGATGAACCTGCCAGGGCGACACTAAAAAACGACAGGGCTAGGTTACAGAAAAAGTTATAAAATTTAGTACAGAAAGCACAATTTACAGTGAGATTCATATCATTTTGTAATGGAATTTGAATTACGAGTGTATGTGGAACATATTGGTTGTCGGATTAGCATTCTGTAGCAAATCCTGTAGGAATTTTCTGTAACTCTAGCATTTCCGCATCAAAAAAATAGTGTAAGATCACTACACCGAGGGGTTAGGTTCTACTCCAAGATCTAATTTTTTTTGAGAATATTATCATCACCATATAAATTGTTCATATAAAAAAATCAACATATTCTAAAATTTCTAACCCTACTAAAAATTCATTTCAATCAACGGTAATAAATAAACTATAAGGAACAAAGATCAACATTTAATGGGGCTAAGAGTTTAAGAATCTATTGATTTTTTGTTAAGATGATCTACATAGTAAAATGAACATTCTCACAAAAATAAAATCAGACCTTAGAGTGGGCCTAACCCCTTGGTGTAGTGTGACACCATTTTTATTTTGGTGTCATGCTAGAAATTTTGTTAATAGAAATGGGGTTGAATTGCGCATCTACACTCACGACTCATTCCAATAACGGAACAGGATATAATCTCAATCCTTGGTTCGTCAAAACGGAGTACCAAATCATCTGCCCTCATCTTCAACGTCCTATCTCTTTCCTCTGTCCTCATCTTGCACATCCTAGTCTCTTATCATAAGATTAAAAATTTTAGAATGAACTGATTTTTTTTGTAAGACTAATTTATTAGTGAAATCAACAGAGAAAAAAATGACATACAGTGATGAGAATATTCTCACAATAACATCAACTATTGGATGGTCTACCCAAAACGAATTGATGTGAATCTACTTGGACAATATCAATGAACTTTTTTTTTGTCAATGTCAAAGAACTAAAATTTGATGAAATTATTTTCTTCACCATATAAACCATCGTGGCATAATAAATTTCAGGTTGCCAAATATATTTTGTTTCTCTTGCTTGTGTTCTCTACCAAAAAAAAAGAAAAAAAAAAGAATAGTACTTTTTGGACCGATGGTTTTACAAAATCAATACCCGATAGTTATATGGCATAGTGGGTCCTATTGTCACATAAATTACAAATCTCTTTAAAATACTTTTAAGAGGGAAAAAGTGGTGGTCCTATCCAACTGCATAAGCGAATGGCGTGAGTTTTGTAAGAGTATCGGTCCAAAATATTTTCCAAAAAGAAAAGTGTCTCAATACATTGAATTCAGTGAATCTACAACATCACAAATTTAATGGTCATCCGATCCTACTTGGTATGATCAATCAGAAGAATTTTATAATCATTAGTCGTGATTAATTTTGTTTTATTTTTTTTAGGGGATATTAATTTTGTTTTATCGTCTACATGGCCCATTACACGTGTCTATAATTTGTCATAAAGTCGCCTACTTTTGACCAAATTTTCTGACCGTTGAATTCAATCATCCTAGGGTTTTATCTCCCTAAAATGACTCCTTCCATTTACCAAAGTGGTCATTTTGTTTATCAACGAGTTTGTAAACCGTCCAATAATTTCATCCGACGGTCAAGGGAAGTTTGCTGCAACCCTTAGTTAAAAATTGTCGTCGCAATGGAGAAGAATGTTCCACCATTAAGCTGTAGTTGTTATTATAGGGTGTCTTTTAGCTCTAATTATTCTTTGATTCTTTTATCCAAAATTAATAATTAAATAAATTCATTAATATTAATTTTTATTAACTTTATATTATTTATTTATTAATTTTTATTAACTTTATATCATTAAGCTAGGACTTTTGACATCTAGCCTTCACTAAAGTGAAAGTTGAAACCAAAAGAGAAGTTATAAAAAAAAAATAGCACGGATGTGAGCAAAGAAGTTTTTTAGTAGAATTTAACATCATTTGCAAACGTCACAACAATAAAATTCTTATGTAATTAAGTGCAAAAATTATTATTATTTTTGAGTTTGGATGGGCCAAAAAACTAGAGAGGGACGGAAAAGGCCAAAAATAGATAACCAAAGGATGGGCCATTAAGAGATTTCTGTCTGTATAATTAATGGGGCTTTATTTGGTGAGGACTTAATTAGGGTGTTTGATTAAAAAACAGAGAAAAGAAAATTGGGAATCTCTCATCTTGATTACCAATATAGTCTGAATAGAATCATCAAACATTTGGTAATCCTAGAGGACCTGATACACCGGTTAGCCAAAAAGAAAAATCAACATTTTCAAAATTATAACTCCATTAAAAATTAACTGTCCATTGTCTTAATTAAAATGATTTTCTAACGTTCGTAACGCTAAGAGTTTTAAATTCAGTTGATTGTTTATGAAAATAATTTATAGGTGATGAAAATATTTTAATCAAATATCAACCGTTAGATCATTTTCTCCTCTTTTATTTCTTTATAAATGGTTTCAAAATTGGGACCCATTAATAAAACTCTCACGAATTTCATACCTAAAGTATTATCCTCCCAATATCAATCAACAAATCCAATTTATACCAAAATCCACAGATTCTTAGCTTTAGAAGACCAATACAAACACCATAAACAAACTCTCTCTCTCTCTCTCTGTCTCTCCAACCCAACACTTTTGGAAAACTCATATTCTTGTGTTATTACCAACCAAAAGGGAGAAAAACAGAGACTGATCCACCAAATTTTTTTAAATTTTTTTTGAATTCCAACAAAAAGTAAAAAGTGGCAGAAGCAGAAGGTCCTTCAAACTGTCTTATTTATATAACAATTCAGAGAGATACAACGGAATTCATAAGTTCCCCAAAACTAACAGTCACCACAGTTAACTAACAAAGAAGCTCAATCCAGTGAACTGAGACCTTCTGTACGAAACCTCCATGATTAATTTCACAATTTCTTCCATAATTGGGGAAGACTTAAGCTTTTGAGGCAGCTGAGCTTCGGCCGCCGCCGCCTTCACCATCTTCATTAGAGAAAATTGCCTCCATGATTGATTTCACAATTTCTTCCATAATTTTAGCTTTGATCTGACCTCGCTTACGGGGAGCCCTTATTGTTCTTATTCCTTTCTGGGGAGACTTGTTTCCTCCATTTTCCATTTGAACCATGACTGCAATTTCTTCCATGATTTTAGCTTTGATCTGACCTCGTTTAGGGGGAACCCTTATTGTTCTTATTCCTTTCTGGAGGGACATGTTTTCTTCATTTTCCATTTGAATGCCTAGTTCTGCAGACATGATTGGAGCAGAGGAGGTCCTCTGTTTCTCAGAGAAGAAATGAAGAAACTGAGTATTCCAAAAAATAAAAGCAGAGATGGTAGGTGGATGAAAGATTGGCTTGGTGTGATTATATATTGAATTCTGAGGTATCAAAAGTCAACATGGGTCGGGTCGCATCATCCCAATATGGGTTCACCCAGTGTCATGGAAGAGTATGCTTAAAATTCTACATTAGTGGGGAATCCCAAATTCCTTGTGTTTTGCATGTTCCAATTATTAGACAATTTAAGTAGTGTGTGATGTCGTTGACAACTTCAGTTCTTGTTAGCATATCGAGTTATTGATGTCCCATAAAAATAGGTTCCATGTTAAAAATAGAATTTCCTTGCTTTTTTGAATTTCTTGCATTACCTACTGAAAATACACTCCCATTTGCTCACTAGTTCTTTTTCTTTTTCATGTTGTGTTGTAAATATTTGTCATTTTGTAATGTATAATTATAATTTAGAGTTAGTCTTGTTACCTCCGTGGGGACTTGGGACTAGCTAGTTTTGAAAAATGAATTGTCATCTTCAGAAGATAACGAAAAATGCAATTTATGGAAGAATATTTAGCACCAAATTTTATCTACAGTTTAACTTTCCACGCGATCAATTTTAATTTGAACACAATCAATATGTTAATAATATGCTAGCGGTATACTAACAAAATGTAAACAACATACTAACAATATTTTAATTGAGATACATTTTAAAAAAATGTGCTGTTCGGGTGAAGTGAAAATACAACCCAATATTAGATTTTTTTTTTCATCATAATCCTTAAAATATGGGTGAAAAATTTTAATGATAAAATTTTACGACTAAATTTTTTACCATATAGATGAGGGGGTTAAAAATTTTAGATTGATATAATTTTTCTTGAAGATGATCTTCGTGTGGAGCATGAACATACATGACAATCACATAAGGAGTCATAGAGGAGTGAGAAAGGAAGACCACATCTTATAGCTTCACATTTGAAGATGCTTGTAACTAATATATAAGATCACATAATAAGCCCAAAGACTACGCATGTTCCACATCATCCAAAATATAAACTACCACGTGTTAGGCTGCTTACAAATTTAAATTGGAAATTGCAAATTGATATATAAAATCTTAGACCCCTAGACTGCTTACAAATTTAAATTGGATGCACACAAACAAATGATATCATGGTTTGTTTGGGTGGGGGATTCCAAGGTAGAGATTCAGTGGGGACCAGGGATTCATGTGTTCTCTGGTTTGTTTAGCTGCCTAGAATCCCTGGAAACTTGTTTCCTAGGGAAACATATTTTCCAACAAATCCCTGTTTTGGTTTTTATTTCTTCCTTCTTGGGAATTAAAATACACCCGACGGTTCCATCAACAAAACTCAACCAAATTCTAAAAAAAATCGACCAGCACGCG
>MVGT01000437.1:4226933-4239015 GCA_002174775.1 Macleaya cordata | reverse complement strand
TTTTTGCGTACGTCACAATCGAGATCAACTAATTGCATTGGTCTGATGACTCTGATCTGATCTGATCTGATCAGCCTACATGGTCTGATCAACAAGTCAAGGATTTTATAACCATTACTTATGATTGATTGATTTTAATTATGGTATATACCATCATATTGGGACCCACTACACGTGTAATTCCAACTTTGGACCAAGCCCTTTGACATTTTATTTACAATACACAAGTGGTCGCTTTCGGTTAACATATCCACGATTTTGTAAATCGTCGATTCGTCCAATGATTTCATCCGACGGTCAAGGGTTTTTTTTTTTCCTTTTTCATATTTTTATTTATCTAAAGAAAGAAAAAAATTATTAAGAAAGAAGAGTATAAGAGAAGGAAAATGATGTTGGGAAAGGCCCATTCATCTATCTAGCTAGACAAATTGAGTTAGAGCCTAACATCCATCATTCATTGAATGAACCGGTCCCAATAGCATAGCTGATATGAGAATGTACACAAAATTATGAGAAAAAAAGCTCCAAAATGCATCAGCTGTGCCCTAATTAAGACCTAATTAAAAGGAAAAATATTTTTGAAACAGGCCCCATAATCTGTTTTGCTAAACTGAATTGGCACTTCATATCCACCATTACACAAAGGATAATGAATATTGGATGCCACGTTGGACAGATGTATTAATCGATTCCAATAGTAGTGCTGAATTAAAATACACCCAACCTAACCCAACGTAACGTTTCCATCAACACAAAATACATAGACCAAATTTTTAATATAATTCCCCCAGCACCCGGTTTTCTACTGGAGGTTTTTGATCAGTTACCTTGTTTTGGATAGCTTGGTTGATAAGATAAATGCAAACGTGTATTGTTACCCCACGTGTTCATAGTTGATTGGTGCAAACCATATACATATCACTATCTATTTGTCTGTTTAATTAAGATCATCTATCTTAACCAAATTAGACCGATGAGACTTAATTTTTTGGTAGAATAGACCTACCCAGTTCTTAAGCCTTTGACATCCCTAGATATAGGAGGGACTTGTCAAAGGCTCGGATCCGACCGGCGAAAAACAGGAAACCCATATGTTTATTGGACGGTGCTATTTGAACATTGATACCAATGTTACAATTGTAACATTTGATTGTGGGGTCCACATGGTTACACTTCCACATGGTTACACTTTAAGAGCTAAAATTTTGTAAGATTGTTTCATTCATTATTAAGATCATACTTACAAAAAATCAGCCAATTCTAAAATCTCTAACCCCATAAAAAATTTAATCTTTTTCGCACCGTTCATTTCTCACCGTTAATTTACAATCAACTTCCGATCAATTTTTGATGGGGTTCGAAGTTTTAGAATGTTATGATTTTTTGTGAGGATGATCTTTATAGTGAAGAGAACAACTTCTCAAAATTTTAGCTCTTAAAGTGTAACTATGTGGGCCCCACAGTCAAATGTTACAATTGTAACGTTTGATCTCAATGTTCAAATAGCATTGTTTATGTTTTGGAATGGAAAAGTTCCCGCCCTGCCACATAAGTGTCCCGCACCTCTTTTTGTAAAATTGTTTGTTCAAAAGGTGTTATTGTTTGGTTTATATTTCATATCCAATAGTCCTATTCAATCTCAACAGTCGAAAAAAAAAACATTCATCAGCCGTTTTTTTTATCGGATAAAAACAAATCAGCCGTTTGTTTGAAGATACAGTTTTCTTCAATTTTCAGTCGGAGAAAATGATAATTCCATGATTCTCACAAAGTTCTAGAAAGGAAAAAAACAAACATTCAATATAAGCCGTTGGATCATTTCTTCGTTGCCTGTGTCCAAACTCTTGATAATGATATTGAAAAAAGTCTACGCGTCCCAGAACAAAAGCGAAATAGATGAAGACAAGTGGATGGTAACCATGGAGGCTCTGTTGCCTTTTGGACCCACATCAACTGAACATCTCTTTCGTCCTCAATCGTGATCCGCAAGCTTCCCCTTCCCCTGCTCTTTTTATTTCAATTTTTTCAGTCTGAAGTTTATCTTTTGTTCTAATTTCAAAAGTTATGGGGCATACATAGTGAGGAACTAAGGACTGATTTTTTTTGTAAGAATGATCTACAAGATAAGTAGAACATTCCCCTATTAAAAATTATATCATTCGAAAATTCATAGGTCTATTAAAAATTGATCGGAAGTTGATTAAAAATAAATGGTGAACAATAAACAATGAAACTTTTAATGGGGCTGACAGTTTTAGAATGTGGTGATTTTTTTTTTTCTGAGGATGATCTGCAAAATGAAGAGAACATTGTTGAAAAATACTAGCTCGTAGATCAACTTCATGTGAGCCCCACATATCATTGTATATATAAAATGTAGAAATAAGGCTGTGTGACAATCTATTCTCTAAATATTAAATGGGAGGGGATGCTTGACCTCGGTCTTAAAATGCTCTTGATCTACATGGGATGTTAGTATTTGATAAAGATATTCATTTTCATAAAAAATCAGTTCATTATAAATCTTTAATCCAATTAAAATCTCATCAAATAATGATTGAAAAAAAAAGTAAAATAGACATTATTTTTATAATTGATTTAAACTAAATGGGATAATTTTTTATTTTTATAATAGGCTAAATTTTTTAAGATGATCTCGAGGTGAATCTTTTTTTTTTAAGCAAAAATCAGAACTACTCTGCATAGAAGCAGAGGAATAAAGTTGAACTAGAGAGATATCAAAGTTAGAATCAAAGCTAGCTTAAAAGCAGTAAAAGAGGTAATAATATCACTAGTATCATAATTACATTCAAAGAGATTAAAAGATTTGGAGATCAATTTAGCTTCCTCTAGCAGATCAGAACATTTCCAGCTGAAATTTGGGGTATTTCCTTCAAAAGAGATCTGGAGGTGAATCAGGAGTGTCCGTTTGTGACGAATGAGAAACGACCGAGTCAAGGCCAAGTTATACGTTCAGTCAATGACAAAGACAGTATAAATGTCGGTCATGACTTATGAGTTAGACTCAGCGCCTCTTAAGTCAAAGCCATGTTTGCTCTTAACAATGTATTAATGTTAATTTTTATCTATATTTATAAATCAATATTTGTTTGAATTAAATTTATATGAAGGCGAAATCTCTATGTGAAGTTTAATACTACTAAAACTCATACTTAGCAAGTGATCTTCTGCTATTTTATATCAACATCCGATGAGATTGATACTTTTAGAACACAATAATTTGCGTGTAGATGATTTTTACAACGACATGTATAGATTAATTTTTTTTTGAATTAGACTTAAATTAAATATGAATCCTCTTTGCGAGACTCGAAACCAGAACCTACAATTTGGACATGTATAGATCATCTTCACACCTTTAGATAATTTTTATATGGACTAGTACTATACAAAAATTATATTAATTAGTTTAAGATGATTTTTTATTTTTTATAAAACCTATGAAAAATTCAAATAATCTAAAACATGAATAACCTGTGAAAATTCCCAAAAGAAAAATGGAAGACAGCTAGCACACATCCTTTATTCTCTCTACTCTTTGACTGGTTTAATTGACCAGTAAAAGTAAGAGAAAAAGAACCCCAAGTAAATGATACCCAGAATTCACTAAAAATAAGATGTGTGATACCATCATTAATCATTAAATTATTTGTTTTATAGGGGATGGACCAAAACAATGTCAGTGAGTCCTCACCCTTTGGAAAAGAATAACTATAAAAACTGTTTATTATTCTTATTTATTTTTGTAAGATACTTTATTTATTAGGCCCCACCACTTCAATTCAAAGTATCACCAAATAGTCTTAAATGGCGGCTAAATTAACTAAAGTGCGATCTAAATTTTGGTACCATCTTTTAAATTTGATTGAATTTGGTGTTTTTTATCCTAAATTTGCCCATAAAATATCAAGTTATGGTTTTTTTTTTTTTTTTTTTTTTTTTTTTGATCTAAACCTTGTAGTGTACTATTGATGGTCTCATGAGTCATGTCATCTACAGTTACTTAGTTTATTTGATCACATAATTAATTTGATGTGCTATTTTTTTTTGTTTTTTGTGCTTGATTTGTTATATTTTGTCCAATCAAATGGTTTTTCCTAAACTATCATATCAGATGGTTAAGGAGTATTATTTTAGGGCATATTTTCCTGCACATTAATAGTTCCATCTCACTCATCTAAAAGCTTGGAATTAAGTGGAAGGGCATCTAATTAAAGTTGAGATGATTTTAAGATGATACCAAATAAACAAAAAAAGGGTAAAGGTTAAACACCAAATACAGAATTCATTTGTCCAAATGGACTTAATGCTTTCATCCTTCTTTTTGTTAGTACCATTTGTAATATTTGACCTGACAAAATTACCCTTTCTTCAGAGAAATTCATGAGAGTTTGCAAGACCCAGAAAAGCAAACCTACTTCCCAATTCCCATGACCATTCTTTCTATACCTCCAACTTTAGGGCAGAAAAATTTTCTAAGTACTAGGAACTTTTTTTCTTCTTTTCTTTTAGGTTGAACAAATGTACTCAAATTTTCAAAGATCTTAGTTCATTATATTTAGTTTCAGTATATATGGTACCCAAAAGGCAACCCACCTTCATTACTAGCTGTCCAACATTCAATGCGTTACCAATCCTGTTCCCTCTTACTATCAACCATAAACTGAAATTAAAGCCAAATTTCCCCAATGTCTCTATGACCTCGTTGAGAACGTTCTCTATGCCGCCTTAGTCGTGTAGCCGGGAGCCTAAAACATGGTGTGTGGGCTATCACAATCTGCTCGAGGATGCACACCATGTTTTAGGCTCCTGGCTACACGCCGAAAGTACTAATTACCATTTCGGCTTCATAATAGAGACAAATAAAAAAAATGATTTTGTCCAAGATCTTCCATCTTAGACAATCAAACAAAACATTCCAGATTATGTAAATCTACTTTTGAAAATAATTACAAAAAAGACAAGATCTATACATTCTCTGCCAGCTTGCCATTTAGAACCACACAGCCCTAAACACAGGAGAAAAGATATGAAATGGAAAATTAAAATCAGCATATGCAGAAAAAGCATTCATCATAGCCCTAAAACAGGGGAAAAGATATGAAAAAGAAAATTGAACACCACATAAGAAGAAAATTCAAACACCAAAAGCAATCTACCAGTTCCCTTCAGTACCCTCTAAATATAGGAGTAAAATAAGGTACCCTCTAAATATAAGAGTAAAATAAGGTCCTTATATTTAAAATGATCAGACTTACAAGCATACAGGGGAAGAAGAAGAAGAAGAAAATGATCAGACTTACAAGCATACAGGGGAAGAAGAAGAAGAAGAAGATACCAATCCCAGACCCAAAAACAACAACCCCATCTATTACAGAATCCAAATATTAGCTTCCTTCCCTCAAAATTTAGTAGGAAAACCCAACATCTACAAGAACTAGAGAAAATATATGAAATAGAAACTATTACTCAACATATGCAGAAAATTCATACACAACAAGCAATCTATTGGTTCCCTTCAGTACTCTCTTAAAAGCAAGAGTAAAAGGTCATCATGATTAAACTGAACAGATTTACAAGCATAAAAGGGTGAAGATCCCCACCAAAAAAAGAAATACATGGAAAGTAACCAACCCAGACCCCAAAACTACAACAAAACTCCACCAAATATAGCTTTCTCCCCTCAAAAACCTAGACAGAAAAGTAAAAGATGCATATTTGCAGAGAAAGAACAGAGTTAGCCAAACCCAACATCTAGAAGAACAAGAGACTCAAACCAGATCCTACCTGCAAAACCCAGCATAAGAGTCTCCTTCTCTAACTTACTAAAATATCATGATGGAGGACATTAAAGCAATTCATCCAAATCCCTTCTCCAATCTCCATTTCATATCCATCAGAAAGGGGGAAAGAAGTCTCCACCATTCTGTATATATCTTTGAAAATAAAAAAAACTATAGAAATCTATACAACTGCATAAGATGGGGTTAGGCCCAAATAAAACACTAACAGAACTTTAAGGCCTCTGCTTATCTCCTTTTGCTTTCCCATCTAGTAGCAAAGGAGAAGAAACAGAGGCACATCATAAAGGTTTTCATTAAATTCAGTGATGATATAGACACCAGAATTTCATCTCAATCAGAACTCAGAGCTCCCTTCTGATGTGTAGGAACTTGGAGGTGCAGTTGAGGAAGGTGATCCTTGGCTTATACTGCTTCCAACTCCTCTGATTGCCATGGAAGCTATAGTACTGACTGATCTGAAAAAATTCCCCAAAATTTTAACTTTAATCTGGCCTCTCCTTGGAGGAAATGGCTTTACTTTCTTCATGGACTGAGCTGATCCTTTCTCCATTTTAATGGTTAAGAAAATAGTAAGATCTGTTTATGACAACAGAAGGGAAAAAGAAGGGAGAAAAGACTGAAACTTTCAAGGTCTCAAGAAGAGGTGGAAGTAAAGAAGTTCAAAAGAATTTCCAATTGAAGGACAGAGATAAAAAAAAAAGAAGTGAGAGTGATGTATTTATAGACCATAGGAACCAAAACTAAACTTGGGGTACAAGCTTCAGAGTGAAGGAATCTTAAACACTGTTTACAACTCAAAAAATCGGACTTCACTCCACAGTCCATTGAGTGGAGTTGATAACTCAAGAGTTGACTCCCTGAGTCATGAATTTTTTTTTTTTTTATGGAAATAAAATAGATAATAAACATTATAAACTAGACAAAAATATAAAATTCAAACAGATATGTAATAACAAGTGGTTCTTCTTTCCATTTATGTTAACCAAAAGTGAATTGTGCCTTCGATACCATTTTTTTTATCTACCCTATTAATCATATTACCAGTAGTAAAACCATTATTTTGGGGGTATTTGACATCAAAATACAAGAAAAATAAACAACGCAAAATGTACAACTGACTTTGAATCAACTCGTGGGTCACTGAAAAAGGAATCAAGTGATTTAATGTAACAGCAAATCTCATGGAGGCAAGTCAAGTCAAGTCAAGTCAATTTGCAGAGTTTCTAAAACTAGAAACTGAAGCTAGCAATTTGACATGCCAAAAAAATAGAAAAAGAAAAGAAATTTGACATGCAAAAATTGACACCCAAAAAAGAAAAGAAATGTGAAATGACTTGGTAAATTTGCGGAAAGTGCAGATCAAATACCCTGTTTCTTTTCTCAGTCTTAATGTTTTATAAAATTATGTTTTAGTAAGCATTACATCATAACTTTTAACTTAGAAGGACTAAGATTCATTGGTTTGAGAATGTCAGTTCTCTGAACTATGTGCAATTAAGTTTGTGTGAAAGCAGACTATGGCAAACTTAATATTGTTCTTTATGTCAATATTTTCGTATCTAATTACTGTTCAATCAAAAAATAAAAAATCTTCATATATTATGTGTATATATATTCGATTCACACCTAGAAGCTGTTGTATGTCTTCATATATTATGTTTCTAAGTATCATATAAGTGCATGCACATATTTAACAGACATATACACCTACATAGATGAAATTAGCTATATTCAATAATTCATGGATGTGATTGTTAGGATTTTCACCACAAACAATGACAAGCAAATACTAACACTAAAATTAAATAGAGAAAAGAGATAAAAGAAAACACAAACGATTTACGTGGTTCACCACTCTTTGGCTAAGTCCACGGCAAAGAACAACTTCTTTTACTAAGATCAAAGGGATTACAAAGCAAGCCACACACTCAACTACTCTCACAAGCTTCTCTCTAGCTTGCTTCTTCAACTTCTCTCTCTACAATATTGTTTCTCTCTACAATATTGCTCTCACACTCTTCTCTCTACCTTCAGCCTCACAACCCTTTCAAGAGATCTCACACTCTCAATGTTGTTTTTCTGAATGCTTTAGGCTAATGCCCTACTCCTATATTTATAGCCTCCAATAGGTATCCCAATCCTAGAAGGAAAAGGGAATCCTAACTAAATATGAAAAGGAAACCCACCTAAAATAGAAGTTCCCTCAAATATAAGATAAGGAAGTTTCTAAAACCCACATAAAATAGAAGTTCCCTTAAATACAAGAGAAAGGAAGTTTCTAAAACTTTAATTAATTTTTCCAAAACTTTACATTTGCTTGGTTGGTTTTCCGGGTTCCTTCACTAGATAGGTAGACAACTACAGAAAGAAAAGGAAAATATACTGCATGTTTTTGAAAAAGGTTAACTATTTGATGGTTGTGTGGGAAAGACAAATCTAAAGGGGAGTCAAAGTCATGTTCCACATTAGATTACGTCCACACTTGAAAATCCCAACAAATTTTTGCGATCTCAGAACTCCACTCTCTCTGTTACAAATCCTCCCTAACTCTTCGATTTCTCCAATGAAAAAGACTAAAAGCTCTGCCAAGGTTGGACAGCAGACATGTAAGTTCCTATGTTTTTTTGGTAGTGATCATGACAAGAGGAAGTAAACAGGATTAAGCCATTTGAGGGTCTGATTCCTATTCTAAAAGACCAAAGGTAATCCACTCAGTTTGAACTCATAAAATTCGGTAGGGATCACATGAAGTTCATTGGTCCCAACATTCTTCCTGTTGGTTCACTTCAAGACAAGCTCACATCAAAATCCCAAAGCATCTAAATCAAGCCTAACCGGTCACCATATTTTTATCACAGTCCCACCATATTGCGTAAGGTAGATTGTTACCATATCCAGAAAGTTTCAAGTCTTGTTGGTTAAGTTTGCTGAAGCACATCTTCTTGATGGGTAATGTAAGACAGCGACTAGCACCATTGAAGTTCAAGATTGTGCACCTCATAACATATGTGCACTTGACTACTCATAAATGAGACTGTTTAGGCACTGGGTCATCCCCTAATATGGAAGAGCGCAGAATGTTGACAGCCTGCATGCACATAATAGCTCGAGTATGGAAAACACAACAAGACTGAACAAGTCTTTTCTAAGCATTTGGAGGTTTAGCTTTGGATTACATGGTTAGGAACCTCTTCTTGTTAATTCAGTTACCTGCTCATTGTGAATCACTAGAAAAATCGAAATTAATAAAGGATCCCTATCAACAGGCCATGTGGCATTAGCTGTTGGATCATAATATGTGTTACAACTACTTGCTCTAAATTCTAGAATATTATAGAGAGG
This sequence comes from Macleaya cordata, assembly GCA_002174775.1. Lineage (NCBI taxonomy): Eukaryota > Viridiplantae > Streptophyta > Magnoliopsida > Ranunculales > Papaveraceae > Macleaya > Macleaya cordata. Next base: position 4,229,848 of record MVGT01000437.1, on the reverse strand, counting down.
AGTAACAATATATATAAATCAAGGGTCTGTGGTTCTAACAAGGAGTGGATTCAAATTCTCCAATTCCCGCCACGGCGCTACACTAGATACTTGAACCCACAACCTCCAAAGACCTTTGGCTCTGATACCATGTTAACAGCCACTTGCTCTAAAAGGTCAAACTGTTGGAGAGAGGTAGAACAATATATATATATATATAACAAGGATCTGTGGTTCTAGCAAGGAGTGGACTCATATTCACTAATAACATATTACCTTAATGTACAACTTCAATTATAACCAAAACTTACATGTTTCAAATAATCAAATCCAAATGGAGAAGCAAATAGATGTAGGGGATGAAGCAACACAACTATAGGAAGTACAATAGGAGTTGTTGGTTTCACTTACAATTTACAAACTGCATTTAGCCATTCTCTCAGAAATAAATATCAGAGTCCTACTGCATAGACCTATCTTATAACATTGCAATTGGATCTGGTTGACATCACTTCATAGGTGCTAAAAGTGTGTAGATCAGAAGCAAGGAAACCACAACAATGGCTCCAGCTAGAGTGAATCTTGGACTAGTCCATAACATGAGGTTCGACCTTTCTGCTCTCTTGATAGGATCGACCTCCTCAGACAATGGATAGTTGGAACGCCTTGGGTTCCAGCTCACATACTTATTCGGATTAAACTGTGAGAAGAGGGTTTTCTTCCCTTGCTTCCTAAAGCTTGACCAAGCCTTGTCCCAGTCTGTTGAGAACCTATCACCTGTAAATATAGAGTTTAAGTAAGTTGTCATTCATTCTTCTTGTAGTTACTATCATCCTCAAGAGTAAAATGATAAAAAAAAAACTCTCGGCATTTTCCATTCCTCGGTTGGGGTCACTGAACAGTATGAACAATTGAAGGTATAGTCTACAGATGGCGGATTCCGCAGCTGAAAATTTTTATTTGGGTGCACGTCTGTGTGGTAGATATCCTTACAGGTGTAGGCATATTAATTCATAACTTTAAACACATGCGTGATATGCCATGTATTTTCTTGTGAGTCAACATGAAGACTAAGAGATTATATGGAAAACAGGATGAAATCTTAGAATTAAATAGAAATCTCTTTTGAAGTGTTGAGGAAAATGGATGGGGAACATTTCAATGCTTGAAATTCGTGGAATAATTAGAGACATACCAAATAAAAAGACAGCAAAACAGAAGCAGAAAGGAAGCTTGATAACAGATTCTAGGTTTCCATGTAAAACCCACATTAGGCAAAATCCAAAAGGCAACATTAGAGTTTAGCCAGACTGGATTGTAGAAATAAAACTGCAGTTCAAATGTTAATAGAAAAAGAGCACACAAATACCTGACTTATGACTGCTCTTTAGCACTCACCCTCCTATTGAAATTTGATCAACTATACCAACCTTGATATTAAAATCCTCAATAGCTAGAAGTTACTTACAAAAGACACCTGTCCATGAATAATCATCGCCCAATTAAATGGAAATTGACCACAATATTAGCAGCACCCACATGGAAGAAGGAATTATTAGATTGGTGAAAAGGACTTTTCAAAATTCAACATGCATCTCCAGTAAGTAAACTGCGCATTGCTTTGGCCGAGTTTAATTCATTTGTCTGCTGAACCCTTAAAAATGTTCTACGGGTTTAAACTTGGGGGGCGGCGTAATGTGAGCATTTTTATAGCAATGCTCTTAATTAGGAAGGGACATGGAAATCAATGCATAACAATAAACTTAAGATTTCACCTCGATGGTTGGTTGGATATGATGGTTATTAGACATCAAGGGTTTTAAACTTGGGAGCTATATTGATTGCAAAAGTACAGTTACAGAAAATCCTATTAGCATATTGATTGTCACAATGTAGCAATTCAATCTACACATTAACTCTCAAATAACATTGCAATGTAGTGGAAGCATTTAGTGCAACAAAATCCAACCCTCATTATAAATCATATTGAATTCTATATATACCCTAATAAACTTGATTAGAAACAAAATTGAATGACCTACCTGACTATTAACACCATGGATTGCCTAAAATCTACATATCATTAGATACTGGAAAAGAAGAACCAAAAAAAATCAAGGAAGAGAGTTAGAAAATCGAACACTGTAACCCTAACATTTAATGAGGTCTACCTTTATTGTTGTTGTTGTTGTCACCGTCTTGTGGAGGTTGAGAGTCGTTTTTAGAACAGCAGGGTGACTTAAAAGGCGAAGAAGAAGAAGATGAAGAAGAAGGTGTTCGTCTTCTGGTTCTAGGCCACAAACTCCTTGCTGCTGTCGTTACACTTCCGAATTGATGATGATGAAGATCCATAAACGCAGCAGCAGCAGCAGCAGCAGAAGACTTTTATTAAACTTCCACTCTTCGATTTCCGTTAATAATAAAGTAAAATGTTTATGAATGGGACATTGATCAAACACAAAGCTTTCAGAAGTATCCTCTCTCCTACCTACTCTTATCAGACTAGAAGAACACAACACAAGACTGTAATTCGTCCACCTCATCGTCTTATTTATCCACGTGGCCGATACTCACTCTAAAATTTGTGTTTAAAGCACAGCAGGTGTATCCGTTGGACCACCACATATCGTTATACTTTTGGGGAAATTTCAAATTTGTATGCTAGCAAGGATAGCAGATTTTATTCTTTAATTTGCATTTATTTATTTAATACCCGAATTAGTTGAATTCTGTGTGATTAGGTATATCGCCGTGCCTCCGGCTCAAAACCTTGGCCAGCAGATCTGCCGGTGGCGGTGGGGAGGAGGAACCGACACAGATCGAAAAAAAAAGTAAGGAGAGATGTAGAGAGGAGAAGAGAGGGTTAGCAGAGAGAGAGAGAGGAGAAAGGGGGCAGGCAGAGAGAGGGGAGTAGAGATAAATCGAGAGAGAGAGAG
>MVGT01000437.1:4198977-4226877 GCA_002174775.1 Macleaya cordata | reverse complement strand
AAAAAAACCCACTGAGAGAGAGAGAGAGAGAGAGAGAGAGAGAGAGGGAGTTCCAGGAAACTCCTCCCTCCTTCACTCCCTCCCTTCAACAAATACAGCAGCAGAAATTTTTATTAGATGCTTTTAAGATCGATCTATCCAAAAGTGAGATTGACGGAGAGCTTCTGTTAAAACCAATCCTTCAAAAGGTGTTCTAAAAAAATATCCTTTGGATAAAATCAATCGACTAAGTGGGTTACCGGTTTAGTACAATTTCTTAGCACAACTGGTCCGGTACACACTTCTCCACACCCTTCTTCTTACAAGTCCCTGTTAGATTTCATGCAAAACTACAAACATGAACATCCATCACTGACGTTTTATTCACCTTCTAAAAACAAGGTTTACCAGAAAATGAAAGCACTAACTAATAAATTACACTCAGAACAAGTAATCCATATGTGTGCGGTTACTTGATTTTTCTGAACTTGTTCTTCCCGTCTCGTCTCGTCTCCTGGCTGCCATTTCGGATGTGAACATAACAGGTAGCTAAACTTTACACAGTTAAATTTGTGGGGTGAACTATACTAGAAGTGAGCAACTGCTTTCAGTATGTGGGTCAGGAATTTTGATTAAACAGCATTTCAGATCTTCAAGGTTGATTTTGATCGATCACCCCTGCGGCAATGAACTTCAATGAATTACAATCTCGCATTATCTCCTTCTCTACCGAACACCAAAAAGTAGTTTATCTGGCCAAAAGAAAATATGTATGTATTATAAACTATGCAAATATTTGTATACAGTAAATGTACAACATTTTAAAGCTAATATAAGCAGGATCGGATGTCCTATTTTCTCTCAATTAAGAAAGGAAAATGGCATTGCTAATTAGACGCATATGTCACATATTAGCAAATTTAGAAATAAGGAACTAACAGACCATCTATCTGAGCCAAATAGAAGTAGAAAGTGATGCATGTGATGCCACATCTTACGAGTGGAAAATGCCAGCATCAGCTCAACTCTACTGTCAATAATCAATCCATGCTCAGCAATTGGACTGAATACCAGCAATACACAATCAAAACTATGTTTGCGAAGTGTCTCATGATCAGGTTGTAATCTCAGTTCTCACCTCTCCTCACCAGCCAACAGTGATTTTAAATTTTTAACCCCTATGCAGCCACCTCCCAGGTTCATAGAGATTGTACAAATCATTTGCCAAAATTTTACTTGAAATGAACTTCTAGAAAGAAACTTAAATTTGAAATGGAACTAAATGCGGGAAACCGCAAGATAAGAAGGCTATACAAGAGGAAAAGGAAAATATCCTTACAAGTAAGCCAGTCAGGGAACATTGGGCCTGCACAAGACCATATTCTCCCAAACGATACAAATCCACAAACCCACACCTCAGAAATCGGTATAAATGGAGGACCACATATATTAGTGGATGGATAACAAAGGATCACTTCTAAGTAGTCAAAACTGTAATCCAGAACACTACTTCCAAGAACCTGGTAAATCTTGTCAACCTAACTCTGCTACTGTTAATACTCAAAGATGAAAACTCGAGCTCCGATACATAATCGTTAGAATGTGCAAAACCACCTCATAATGACAAAGCTAACTAGGGGAAAGGCAATTGTGAATACTGTGAAGAGTTGATCTTCAGGTGGGAAAAAATTTATAAGGGCAGAGGTCCTTATCGGAAGAATTTCGTTGTGATCTTCACATTCTTTTTCTTTTTTATGCTTGTCCTCCCCTTCTGTTTTCTTTGTTATTTCCAAAAACAAATAACTGATATGATAGTCAGGTTCAGGATGCTCAGGTAAGTAAGGCGTCACCCTGACCCAATACGAATAGCCCAAGCTGATCCTAGGTCAGATTGAGCCTGCCCAAGTTGCAGTGCCTTGTCTATTTGGGCTTCAACCTCTACTACCCATTGGCCCCTGAGGAACAGGTGCATTTCCTATCTTTTCCAGAAGAGAATCCACCTTGTCAATATCGTAATTGTTAGAAATTCATCCATGCCCGATATCCTAGTTCACCACTCTTGCTCCCTAACCCAACATTCACTCACTATAGCATCTTTTCAGTTGGATATAGTGTACAACACAACCAATTTCACTCTGAAGGATACCTCTCTGCATCATGGATTCTCATAATGATCTTATCAAATCTCCCAATGCTATGAGATTGTCGATGAAGAATCCAATTCCTGCGTTATCATGAAGATGTGTCCGTAACTCGATTAACTTTAAACAGGTGAGTATGTAAAAGAAAAAGAAAGAACCCATTATTGGGCTTGAAAACTGGCTCAATCTTAACTGCATCGAGGGGTCAATCATTGGCCAAGGCCTCTTTTGGGTCTTAGATGGTCTCAATGTGGCTCCATCGTGGGTTTAGGTTTTGGCAACATTTTTTTTGTTGCTGTATGGGCCCATCAAATAAAATTGATTCAAGTAGGCATGGAATACCACTGGTTGCACCACAACTTGTCCAAGCATGAAATTCTCCTTTCATCCAATACATGTTTGAACTAAAAATAGAACCAAATACGATGCAGTGATGCACACGTACTCATGAAGCTTGGGGCGATGAAGAAATTCCGTCATGGATGTTGCTTGAGCAATGAGGTAGATTTGGAATAGATCCTAAACTTTGGGTTTATTAAAAAACAAAGTCTATTATGAAGAAAGAAAAATGCAGTGGAAAGTGGATCAGGCGGACGGTAGCATTGATTTGTAGATCATAAACTTTGGGTTCATTAAAAAACAAAGTCTATTATGACGAAAGAAAAATGCAGCGGAAAGTGGATACGGCGGACGGTAGCATTGATTGTGGGCTACCGCCATAGGTTACATGGAAAACTCCTTAGGATCGTTCATCACTCGTTAGAGCTTGATTGCTCTGATATCATGTAGAAACAATAGGAAAGGTATTTATAATAGGTTGATTACAATCACGCTTATTTATAACCAGCCCAAAGAGTCCTAGATAGAAATAAATCTTAACAATTAATTCAAATTGATCTAGTTGTAATCTATCCTAATCTAAATATCCAAGAGTATGATATGGTGCAACACAATGCACCATATACTAACAATCAAGTGTTAAAATTGAAAATAGAAATTACTCAATTAGTGATAGGAAATGTATTATGTCATTTACGTATCTAGTTAACACTTTAAATGTGCAGCATGGTAGATTACTAGATTCTTTATTGATGTATAGCATGGTAGATTAATTCGCATATATGCTATTGACAATGAACTAATACCTAGGACAATTCACACAGAAACCTAGGGATGTGAAACTTATGCATTTCAATATTGAAAGTAAAGACAGCCCGATCTTCCCTAGAACACAACTTCTCAATTTGAAATATATAGGAGACATTTGAGTTTGTTCTGATTCAAGATAGTCTGTTAAAACTAGATGCAAAAGAAAGGACTGACCAACAAGAATTAAAGAATTATATAATGTGTTCATACTTCATATATTGGAAACATAAAATAAAATATAAAAGGAAAAATCATTACATGTTAAATTTACAAGGGTTCAACAGGGGAAAGAAGCAAAAAACAAGTATAAGTTTCTGTTACCTGGAATCCTTGAAGAGCATTAGACTGTAACTGAATTTCAACCTTCATCTTCGTCGTCGGAACTTCCCTCACTACTATAATCACTGCTGTCATCGCTATCTGGATTAATATCAAGTTCCACGTGCCGAACTTGTATAGGCTCTGGTACCTTGGTTGGCATTCGAACAACAGGTCGAGGTTGTTGATCCTCAATCTTACCTGGAACCAGGGCACCCAATGGGGGCAATGGCACTTCGTCACCAGGTTTCCATCCAGGTGGTGGCAAAATTGGGAAATCGCTCGGCAATTCCACAGGCATCCCAGGTCGCCAACCTGATGGAACAGTAAGCTGTGGGGGAATCAACCCCTGAACCGCCGCTAAATCAACAAGCGGGTTATTCTCAGTGGGTGGTAATGCAGGGGGCTCCATTAATGTCTCAATAGTCTTATCCTTACTTTCTATCTTAGGTAATCCAACATCAAGATCAGCAAAGTTATATAGCTGTGAAGCACGCATTTGCTCTTCTTGTGGAGCAGGTGGGAGAGCTCCACGTAGGGGAGCCTGGCCTGCCCCAAATTCCGGTGGGGCAAATGTTGTGTAACTAATCCGGTGCGCGTACGATAGAACATCGGATAATTTCAATGAAGTTGCAATACTAGTAGTTGAAGATGAAGATTCATCAGAATTACCTTCAGATTTGGATCGTTTTGGGCGGCGATAATCAGAGTAATCATCGACAAGGAGATCAAGAACTTGCTCAGCTTCTTTGAGTTTATTAGCGAATGCCAGAATGGCGGTATCCTTTGTTCGAATTTCTCGGGCAATTTTTTGTTTAGCGTCTTGGAGATCGAGGATCTCTTGGAGTTCAGCGACGGATTCGAAGAGTTGAGTTTGGAGAGAAGTGAAAAGAGATAGAATTTCTTTGGTGGAAGAAGGGGAGGAATCGAGTGGAGGTGGATTTAGGGTTAGGGTTTGGGAAGAGAGGAAAGTAGGAAGTGAACCACGAAAGGAAGCAAGCCATACAGATCGATTGGGGGAAACTTCGAAGAGCTTGGTGGCGAGAGAAGCCATTTGGAGAAGGAGAGATTGAGCTCTAGAGAGAGGTGGGAGGAGAGAGAGAAGAGTTGAGGAAGTTGTTGTGGTAGTTAGAGTGGTCGTTAATGGAGTCTGTTGTTGTTGTTGGTGGTGTTGCTGAAAATGGTGTGGTGGGTTTTGTGAGGTGAGTTTGGGAGTTGTAGGGTTTGAGAAAGATGGTGAATTAGGGTTTGTTAGGCCTAATCTCGCTGGAGATTGAAGAATTTGGGCTTGATTTTGCAACATATTTGGTTTTCTGTTTCTGACTGCTACGTATCGCTATGTAGAGAGAGAGGCGTGGAGAGAATGAGAGGTGAAGAAAGGGAGCGGAGGGAGGCTTTAGAGTCTTAATTATTTGTGGTTCTATAAAGCAAAAGGCTTGGATCTGGTTTTTGTCATTTGACAAAGAGCGCTGCTTTTAGGATTGACGACCTACAAAACAAATATCTGATCCTTATGTGGTATGGTAGGTCCTACTGCCACATAAATTAGAAACCCCTCATAACACTATTGAGAGAGTGCTATTTTGTGCACCCACTTTATATGAGAGTGCACATCACTGCCATCATCCATCCATTTATTGCTATGCAGTCAACTCCACTTCTCTTTGACTGCAAAACAATAAAGGGTTGGACCTACCACTCCTTTTGGGTCATACTCTGCCACATATGCATCTGGTACCAATTTTGTAAAAGTGTCGGTCCAAAAAGACTAGCGATGCAAAATGGCTGGTTAGTGTTTTGTTGATTTTATATAACCACAAGGCCACTTTCTAAAATTTGTACTGATCCCAAGTAACCACGTTGTGCAAGTGGTCGTTGATCTTCCAATGCTTACATGTTAACAATTTATCTCTCCAATTAGTAGCACTTTCTCTTATACTTTTATTTGTTTTTATAATTAATAGCCCTAAAATTAAATTAAATTAAAAAATCATTAGGATGTTGTAAAGATTCTTATCCTCTTCTCACTCGTCTATCCCCTTCTCAGGATGATCAACTAGGCTGAGAGACTGATGCTAAGAGCATCTCCAATGCTAATGTGAATGTGGTAAAATAAGACTGCCACGTAGGATAAATAGACATTCTCTTTAAAAAACCTTCTCCAATATTAATGTGAAGAAAGGATGTGATGATGATGTGGCGGTAGTTATTCTAGACATTGTGAAGTAGAATGTCTATTTCTAGATATTCATCTTCACAATGTCTTACGGTCCACATCAGCAAAAATTTTTTCCCTCCAAAACTTTTAGTTACTTTTTAAACAAAATAAGTTTGACTCATTCAAAAATTAAGTGCCACATAAGTTAAAAAGTCATCCCAAGACATTTGCATTGGAGATGCATTTTTTTCAACAATGTCTATTGTGAAGATTTTGTTGGCACGTAGATTAGACATTGTCTTATGAGACATGCCACGTAGATAAGACATTGTCTTATAAGACTTTTGCATTGGAGATGCTCTAAGAGTACCACAGCTTTATTTTAGATCTTGAAAATATGAACAATCTATCTTCGATGCGTTAATTTACAAGTGTTATATCCTTACATGGATCATTTCATTTCTATCTTCGATGCGTTAATTTACACAATAGCCAAGTCCTTTTTAGAATTTTGGAATACAGCGAAAATCCAATACACCAAAGTAACTGTTCAATTTTCACAGAAAACGCCTAATGGAACAATTTATGTTTCAGCTAAGTTTCTAAAGATTTTTGGTCGGAAATGAGGATTAAGGAAACTCTTTTGAACAAGAGAAGGCGAAAGGAAATAAATTAGGTTTTTAAAAGAATCTGAATCAATCTTGTTTTTATTGGACTTAGCCCCTACCCATTACTAAACATTATGGGATATAAATCAATCTAAATCACATCTTTGAATTCAAACATCCAACAATTGGGAGCTGGTCAAATATCTATACTATGAAAGAACAAAAAATAATGAGGGGAAAGATTTAAGATGTGCTGCAAATAAGTCTTGCATGATTGTTGAAATGTTAAGAAACACTTACTTTAAAAGCTCGAAGAGTGATTTAAGTGGTTGTTAACATGTTATGGGAACTAGAAGTCTTTGGAGATTGTGGTTTCGAGTATCCAACGTCTGGCTAAGGGAAAGTGTGGTAGCACATTTGCCCACTCTTATTTTTTATGAAGAAAAAAAGAAACAACAAGGGTTTGGCAAACGTTAGACTTCTAGTTTTGTTACCCTGTTAACAACTACTTGGTCTGAATGCTAGCTCAATCTGTTAAAGTGTAGAGTAAGAATGTATATGAGAAGGGTCTAATGGTCTAACAAGGAGTAAGCAAACACAAAATTGAACAACCATAATTCAATTACATTCAACAAGGTCGATCCAGATTTATTTTCATGGCAAATACAACTTTATGAAGATGACCAGATGGTCTTGAAATCAAAACTATTTTACATTAGCTAAAAGAAGGCAGTACTTCAGTAGTATAACAGAACAAATAAATCAAAATAACCATATAAAATCATCACATAATATGGATAGAAAAGCTTATAGTTGGGAAGTCCCCTCGACTCAATCGCGCCTCTGTTTTTACTATATTTCACACTTCAAACAGCAAAATGCCCCGTACGTTACGAGAACCACCGGAACTTTACATCCTTACTCTAGTACTGAAACATAGAGAAGTAGTTAACTCGAGTGTTCAGTTAGAATTAGGGGGCTGTTTTGGGATAACACCAGTGGGTCAACATTGCTCATTCAAACTGGAATTGAGTTTCCACTTTGAATTGTGTTTGTAACCATGTCATGTGAGACCCACTTTTCTGGCAAGTTTTTGCCAATTTCCCACCACCACCAACTCTCAGCAACTACCAAACCCTGGTTTTTGGTCAAAAGAACCGGGCCGGAGAAAGAACTCTATATTAAACATATCCTTGAGAACTATATACTCTCACCCGGTAACCAGGATTAGGTATTTCCATGTAAAACTAAAATCACCCGACTGATCCACCTCAAAGCAATTGCTGACAAGGAGCGGAAAGTCAGTAGTTAACCTAGGATCATAACATTCCACCACGCTTCCAAAGCCGATGTCCACAGTGACCCGCTCTATTGATGTTGGCCCGTCGGTAGCCCTTTTCGTGCAAGTGGCTCCACTCACCTACCAGTATTCAATCGATAACACTATGCCCATGCATAATAACAAGCATCTTAATCCAGCCTATAGGTTGCTCCTTTCTGAGACTCAAACCTTGGGCGTGGGGTGGCTCCGATACCAAATATTAAGTACCTGACCAATACACCTCAAAAGCAATTGCTAATAAGGAGCGGAAAGTCTAAGTAGTTAACCTAGGATCGTAACAATAAAGTAGTGTGAAAAAGGAGATTTCATGAGGCAACATACAAGTCAGCAAGTTGTAAGCAGCTCAACATGGCAGATGATCTTTGTTGTGGTCCATAGCAATAGCTCCTGACGTACCTCCTGTTTCGGTATCAACATCATATGATGATAGGACATTTCTCTGCACCAATAAGAAGAACCATAAGAAGCAATGCAGTAGGCTTTACACATACTTGGAACACGCTGCAAGACTATCATGAAATTTTGGTTAATGATGAAGTTTTCAGGTCTTCTAATTTTATATATTACACAACCATATTCTTCTAGGCTTTATTCTCTCTCTCTCTCTCTCTCTCTCTCTCTCTCTCTCTGAGATTTTTTTGAAAAATAAGGAGGCGTTGGGATGTGAAGGGATTCTTAAGAATGAGGTTTTCGATTGGAATATAGCAAATATTGTTACAGTAAAAAAAAAACCCATTCTTAATTGTCCCTTACAATCTCAAAGTCTCATGTTTTGTCAGGAAATCTCAAAAACTTTAAAAGAAAAAAATGGAAGAATATAGTTATGCAAATTATAAACAGTTAGAAGACCAAAAACACTATATCATTGACTACGATTTCATGAAAACCTTGCCATGTTTTTGCTGGGATTTCGAGAGAAAATTAAAACACATTATTTTCTCACAAAGTATCTTATCCCACATAAGCTGTATTTGGAAAATTCTAGGAGTATCTCAGAAAATATAGGTGATATTTAAATTAGATATTGTCAAATTGCTAAGGATAATCACACATATATTGTGCTTCTGTCATACTAAAACCATTAATGTATGTGTCATAGCCAATAAATTGTATGGAACTCCTATAACATAGTGATAAGGAACTTCTCAAGTGCATATGGTTCTTTAAACCTATCCTTTGTGTTGGGTGGTCTTGGGCCTCTCTCAACCCCAAAAGCTAGCTCAAGAGGTGAGGCTTTCCCTCACACTTATAAACTAACCACCAACCCCTTCCACAACCGATGTGGGATAAACCCCAACAACGTCAAACCATATGATGCTTGAACGTCCACTTATAACATTTTTAAAAACAGAGGAATCTGTTTAAATGTTGGTGCATAACTGAAAAGGAAAAGAATTGATCATTAGGGATGATATAAGCACTAAAGAGGAACTCAATACTTACAATGGGCTCAAACTCAGGACTAGACAGATTGAGGGTAAGGTTTCTCATCAACAACAACACCTGCAGAAGTCAATGGAAAGATTTATGTTCACGAACAGAACAAACTATTAAATTCAGTCATCAAAACCATCAAATTCCACACACATCACACGAGACAGGCTGTTATGAACATTAATCATCCACTAGTCTGCAACCTATTCACGTTTCAACCAACAAAAAAGCTCCTGCCAGGGAGTCATGGAGTGTGACGCCATGCTTATTACTAAGTCTCACACCTTGTTTTGTTAATTGAAAAGAAATGAAGTTAGACTATAAAGATTCCTTCACCATTCGGCTTTCAATTATTAATCATTTGAAAAATTAGCGATAAGAAAAATATATCATTTGAAAAATTAATCTTCACCTTGCTGGCAAAGTAGATTAAACAATTGAAACATCCGAAAAAACTCACAGTTTCAAAATTAATGGGATCCATCTCCTTGAGCTTCTGCATATGACCATTTGTGTCTGGATCAAAGACGCTCCCAATGAAGCCATACACTTCAGCGAAGTCTGGTATACCTGCAAAATAGGCCTGATGAAGGATAGCCAGCTAATCATGGCATACTAAAGTGATACACACATTGTGGCTATCCATGATAAATGGAGAAAAGGAGAAGGACACACTGGAAGGAGCATAAGAGGACAATCTGTCGATAAATCAATGGTTTCCATACTTTCAAATACTCTATTAAAAAAGAACTCAAATTTAAGATTGAATACAGGAAAACACCAACAGTCCAGTTACGGCTACCCCAAAAAGAAAAACAAATATAATTACAAACTTTAAGCCACATAGCCCACAACCAGCTAATGTATATATGTAATGTTTAAATGCTTCATAAAATAAGAGGGTGCACACCAAAAAAATAAAATCACATTTAATTATGCAAAACATTATTTTTGTGGTTACTGGCACAATAAGAATACTGTAAAGCAAAGAACCTTGTTTACCCTGCTTCGGTGTGTCAAAACTCGGCAATATTCTACTCGAGCCTCCCATGCCACTATTGCTGCTGTTACCAATCCTCGCTAATTCATTCGACCCAATATCAGCTGAATCAGGGAAATCAAGACATAATAAGAATGTATACTTTCCTCTAAAAGAATGTCTTATCTATAAATTTACTTTGTGAATTCCATCAAATCTAACCTCAAGACACATACCTCCAATTCCATGAATAGTGGTGTAATCATCTTGAGAGAGCACAATTCCATTTGATGTAGAGCTTATAAGCACAGATGTCTCATCCCATGGGGAATGTCCAGTCAAAAAGTCACTCAATGTAGAAGGATAAGCCATCGATGCTTGCAGTGGTTCTAAAGCCGCCAATTATTCCAAAAGTAGCAGGTCAGGATCTTTGTAGATGAATCAACAAAAAAACAGATTGACCTTGTTATCAAGACTAACAAACCATTTCTCAACGCCTTATGTGGATAGGGATGAACAGCTTTGCGCTTGGGGCGAGGAGGGGGGACATGGGCGATTGTACCATTCTTTTGAACCTTCAAAAAGTACTTTTGGGCATGACTCCTTATCTGAAAGTGGAAACATAAATAAGGACACAACAGCATCTGGTGCTAGTAGTACAACTGTCTAAACAAAAGACTAAAATTCAAAATACAGCAAAAGATGCATAATAAGTTTACTCTGGATGAGAACTGGATCTATTGATGAAAAACTAAGTTTACAGAAATCTCTGGAAAAATCCTGAAAGTTCTATGTGTCCTGGGGCTAGTTCTTGCTACTGTGACTGTTTGAAGCTAAGACATCCTGATATGAATATTGGCCAGGATTTGCCTGAAGGTACAAAATCATATTTCCCTTCAAACAGAATGTGATGGTCAACCAAGAGAAAGTAATTTTTAAGTGAAAAGATACCTGGATTACTGTCTTTGAACCAACATAGTCCTCAATCTTCTTCCAATCACGATCAAACCTAATTAACCAGAAAAAACCAAAAAAAGCTAAGTTTCAGTTCAGGTATAAATTTCACGCAAGAGAATTGTTCAAAAACTCAGTTGTTCTGGTACTGGATATCCATTTGAACTCTCAAAAGCTCTCAATTTGTTGGTGGTAATCAAACTTCTGAAACACAAAAATCATCTCCAGAGCAGAATTGGCTTCTTAAATTTACCAATGTAAAGTCACTGGATTGAGATCATTAACAAAGTTAGCAAAAAAATTCAATTTTAACGAGCAAACAAAATTTAAACCTCGAATCGTTCTCCATTCGATCAAATAAGCAAAAAAAAAAAAAAAAAATTGTTATGAGAAAGAATTATAGTGAGATTTCTAGAGAGAGAACTTACAGTTGCAGAGCTTCGATGAACTTATCGTGTTCTTCTTCAGTCCAGCTTTCTCTGGACTTGGTAATGGTGTAGGGTTTCCGTACTTTCTTGCCAGATAAATCAGTAGAAGTAGATGCAGCCATGGATTGAGGGCTTGAAGAACTCGCATTCATTTTTTTTTTCTGTTCAGGGGAGACGATACAGGTGGAGAGAATCGAAAAGCATTTAATAAAATAATATAAAAAAAAATGTAGAGAGAGAAAAAGAGAACAAGTGTGCGTGACTGTGTGTGTGGACGACAGGGAAGAGTGACTAGTGCCCACCTGGGCCGTATATATATACGATGACTCAATTTCAGCCACTAATTTACTCGCCGTCTTCAAACCTTCTCCTACGTAGGCCGATTTATTTAGCACCACGAGTTACAAAATGTTACTGTGTCACTCGTGTGTACAATAAGAGCGTACACAACCTGACAACCTTAATTTCCACAGGCCGCCACCTATTCATCGATCCTTAAGAACTCATTTTATAAGTTCATTTTTTATTTTTTACTGTTGATATTACTGGTAAGAATCGTTAATGGAATTGAAAATGATATCCATTTTGATAATTGATTTTCATCTAATTTTTTATAAAAATGGACTGAATTTTATGACGATGATCAACATATTTCAGCGAACAACCTCATAAGCATTGGTAAACACGAAAACACGAAAGCATTAAACATATGAGAGGTCACGTTATTAAGTCTTATCATTTATTACTCTAAATTAAATATTTTAAATCATACATTGCTTAACACAGTTAATTGGTATTTATTTCAGATCAAATTTTATGGTCGTAGTATTATCATAAATTTATCTCATGTAATTATCTTTGAAGTCTTGGTACAAAAAAGAATGTATGCGTAAAATTATATCGCCAATACTTAATTCTCTTCTTGTGTTCGGGATAGTGGGTTCTTTGCGTTGTTGGTAACACTTTCTCGTCTTCTCATCCACTGGGGTGAGGGACCCTTTTACCTTGCTAGTGACGCGTTCTCTTATTATACGCCTTTACCTGTATTTATACTTATCAATCAAAAACCTAAAATGGATGACATGAAATAATTTACTTGGAGGGACCATTTTAATGTAAGGAATCCCATTATCAAAACCATTACTACGAGTTTGAAATAAAAACTTGTAGATGTCGCGGGTATTGGTTTAGATTAGAACTTTTAGAAAAACTCTGTCCCACTTCCACGATCCGCCCATGGAAAGATTTCGTACTAGAGGCTAGAGCCTGCTACAAGTGTGAGAGCCTCTGTTAGCCACCAGTCCTTTCCAGCCAGACATATCAGAATCACCACTGCCAGTTTTGTTCTAAAAGTGCTTCTGTCGTTTACTTTAAGCTTCATTAGTAGGAGAATTTACTATTTATTGGACCAGCATGGGTTTTTGTAGCTTGCGTCGTCGTCTACATCACACATTATAAGGTTAAAAAGTGTCTTGTTTAACCCTTCAGGGAGGGTTGTCGAAATGAACTAATTTATTATTAATATGCTATGGATTATATCTACAACTCTAGCACCATAAGCATTTAATCTAAAATTTAATAATGTAATGAACAGTTGACGTTTAAAGTGAGTTTTTTGTAGGGTTAAAGTTTCCGATTGAGTTGATTTTTTTTAAAGTACACATCATATAATTGATTATAACATTAAACCCACAAAAACTGAGCTGATTTGAAGACCTCTAACATATAAAAAAAACATCTTATAATTTTAACCCTATCATGTGCAGTAAAATCATACGTTAACAGTACCCTTATTTATTGGACCAGTGAATTTTCACCCTTACTATAATACAATTAGATCAACAAAAAGAAAGTTTTTTGTTTCAATGGTTAGGATCTGTTCAGAGCTTACCTACGATTAGTTGAGGTCACTAAAATGACAAGTCAATGAAGTCATAGATATATAGGGTTGAGCAGTTCGGCCAGGTGAGCCCAGTTGGAATTTTGGGGTCCTAAATCCAAGTAGACTAGCTCGATGAAAACCATGTACATTTGGGCAGGTATTAGTTGTCTATCTGTAAGCCTAAGTGGCCCAAAGCAATACCCAATAAGGTCTGGTCTCCAATAGCCCCCATAAAAAGGCATCGAATTAAACGGTTATGGTTTAAATCAGTATACTCAAATGGGAATCAGTGAAGCCAATTCTAATTCAACTCTGAATCAACTAACTTATGTGGAGAGTAGGATGATTCGACTTAGGCATCCCAATTTTGGGTAACCCATCACAAGCCCACCTCATTGTGATTTAAATCCAACTAATGGGTACTGAAACATCAAAAGAATTCTAAAAAAAAATGACCATCCGATGAAGGAAGTTGGAAAATTAAGAAAAAATGCACATGAAACACATTTTTATTTTTATTTATGTTTTCCATGGGTGATGCTTTACGTAAGAAGGCGAGGGAATGAAAAAAATAGGTAATACTAAATTTTAGCTCATTTTGAATTTTCTATAATTCTCCCTAAACTCATATTTCATCATGTGAGAGTTCGACTCAAGTACTAAAACTCATAGGTTCAAGTGCGATTGCCAAACTTGGGCTTTTGGAGCTGAATCTAGCCATCAGGTGTAGATCTGTGAGTTTGAGCACTTTGAAATGTACGAAAAAATAGTGAGAGTGATGCAAAGAATGACGAGAGAGAAACAAAAAGGGAGTGATATCAAAAGAATTAATGCAAAGAGGGAGAGCGCGAGAGAGATACAAAGAAAGAAAACGAGAGAATAAGAAAAACGAGAATGAGACATGTGCTAGCTAGCTTATCTGGCAATGTTTGATGTTGTCAGCAGCTTATAAGATTTGGGTTTCATTCCTGTTAGTATCAATTTACTGATCTTGTAAATACAACCCGCTTTTAAATAACAAAAAAGAGAAAAAAAAAGAAGAAGAAAAGAAGTAACCCCCATGAAATGGACTTGGTCAGCTCCTATTGAAAACTTGATTTGTTTGGTTATCCCTCATCATTGATCAGTCATTCTCCATGAGTTCAAGTCCTCCAACAAAAAATAATGAATTTCCCTTGGGAACCAATAGCAGCAATCTTACTGTGCTATCACCAAAGCTCGGCCCACTAGTTGCTGGAACCGGTAATCGTGGGCAACTTGGGCTTCTAAGGCAGTCAAGCCCAAGGTTAAGCCATGTCTCAGTAAATCGGTGCACAAGTCGGTGCTGCTTTTCGAAAGTTTCATCTCCTTCTACCGTCCAAACTCTGAAGCTCGATTTGGAACCCTAACCCTAACGGAATTCTCATCCCAGACGTTTCCTCAACCTGAGTTTGATCGTAGAATATTGTAGGCTTGAATCCGAATTCGGATGTCTGCGATTACGACGGAGAAGATTCGTTCTTATTAAGAAGTGACAACTCCTCTGGTATGCATTTAGGGTTTAAGTTCTTCGATAGTGTATGTTTGTTGTATTTCCTAATTTACGAGTTCAATTTGCTAATTTCGGTCCGTTTGTGCATATTTTTGATCATTTATGCTTAATTCAATACATTGGAATTCTTTTTGGTGCAATTGGAGCCTTTCTAATGTTTTCCTGCAATTCAGTATTAACGGAAAGATGCCAATCTTTATTTGACCGATAATCGAATTCTAATTTCTTTTTAGTTTCGCAATAACTGGTGAAGTTTTAAAAGTGAGAGCATGGATCACCCAGAAGATGAATGTCGAGTCGCGGGTAAACAAGACGACGAGGTAATATTTTAATTCTGATCACATTTTTATAAGTTTATTTTGTTTGTCAATTCTTATTTACTAATTGTCTGGAACTTGGGTGAATTTTGTTACTCTTAAATGGCTTTTTGAGATTATTGGTTTGTGTTAACTGCCTCGCGTGTTTTTGATGATTTTTCTGTTGCAGGAAAATGTTGCCCGTCTTGAGGAAGTTAAGAAATCGATCGAAGCAAAGATGACTTTGCGTCAAAGTAATTTGAACCCCGAGAGACCGGGTAAGTTAGCAGCAAAATGAATATGATCTTTGCATTGTGGAAGCGCGAAAATGTGATATTTATGTTATTCAATACTTTAATTTGAATTATGCTATGATCATGTCTTATTCTTATGATTATTTATGTATTTCATGTCTGGATTTTCCTGCACTTGTGGACGCATTAGAAACTGATAAGAACCTATTTTACCTAGAGTACGCGGGTTTGGCTCTATTCAGGTCTAGCTGCTACCATTCTTGCAGGAATTGGGTTAAGTTTTTTTTGATCAGCAGTTGGATGGACTGTCACAGAGATTAAAAAGAAGAAGAAGAAATTCATCATCATTGCTGACAACTGAATACCTTGTATTTTTTGTTTTCAGATACAGGTTTCCTCCGGACACTAGATTCTAGCATTAAACGCAATACAGCAGTTATTAAGAAGCTTAAACAGATTAATGAAGAACAGAAGGAAGGGATGATGGATGAGTTACGAAGTGTCAACTTGAGCAAATTTGTTAGTGAAGCTGTGACAGCTATCTGTGATGCCAAGCTCCGAACTTCAGATATACAAGCAGCTGTTCAGGTGATTGTTGTAAACTCTTCATCTACATCGTTGCTTATTTTCAGTTTGTAGCTTGAACTTTTGTTCATAGGAAAAACATAATGTGAATTCCACAATGAGAATAAAAACTACACCTATTGCATTAATGGATAGGAGCCAAGGAATTCAAGAGACACCTTTATTTTCATCTACTTTATTGTAACTATAAAAGTTCTACAAGAAAATTTTATTATGTAGATCTTATCTCTCCTACCTGAACTAGTTCAGTTTGTACTGCTCTTGAGCATGTACCTCTGATTATGGGGTTCAGTCTCCCGCCAAATCCTGCCCATATTGTACCATGATTGATTCATTTGAAACCCTATTTTAGTAGACGATGCCTTACAATTGGAAAGAGAATATTTTTAAAAACAATTTTCTCGGTGAAGTGTTTCACGAACCCGTACTAATACTTGTTTCCAATAAAACTATAACTTCTACTTGTACTTGAGACCGTTCCTTACATGTCTCTATTGTATAGATTTGCTCTTTGCTTCATCAAAGGTACAAAGACTTCTCCCCGAGCCTGATTCAGGGTCTGTTGAAAGTCTTCTTTCCTGGAAAATCTGGTGATGACTTGGAAGCTGATAGGAGCTTAAAGGCCATGAAGAAACGCAGCACTTTAAAACTTCTTCTGGAACTTTATTTTGTTGGAGTTATAGAAGATGCAGGCATTTTTGTTAATATTATCAAAGATCTTACTAGCTCAGATCACTTGAAGGACCGAGATGCAACTTCAACGAATTTATCCCTTCTTGCCAGTTTTGCTCGACAGGCAAGAATTTTTCTTGGACTTCCTCAGTCTGGACAGGAATTTCATGAAGAGGTACTATCTTTGTTCGGTTTTTACATAGATGCTCACTTTTCTCCTTGTTGACTGATTTGCCAGAAGTCGGTGAAGTTTCTTTCCCTAGAGTTTGTTAATTATTTCTTCTTCCAAATGGATCTTTTCATCTATCATCATATTTTGGCTTTGATTCTTAGTATGGTAGTGGTAGCTGTATTGATGACATGGTGGGAGTTCAACCAGAAGTTGGCATAATACAAGTTGCAAATTTATTCCCCATTAATTCTTAGTTAAGATATTCATTATGTCTGCTACTGAATTTGTCCAATTTTATAATTAGTGGGAGGTACGTGTGTACGCACATACGTAGAAGTGAATTTAACGATACAAACAGTAGTTTTCTCATATTGTTTTATAAAAATAGAAGTAAAACGCGGAAAGTGATAGTAAGAGAAGTTTTTGATTATTTAATGTGAGAATACTTGCGTATTTAATGGGAGAATTATTGCTTGTTTAATGTTAGACTTATTTGACATTAAGTAATGCTATTTAATGTTATTTATTGCTAGAGTTTAATTATTTATTCTTGTAGTTCATCGGATGCCAAAGATGCCCTTCACTAGAAAAAATAATTACAAAATACTTATAAAGTAGAATTACAAATTCGATTATAGATTTTGTTTATAAAAAACTTAGAAGAAGGGTAATATTGGATGTTTGGCGAATGTCTACACTATAACTTTGAAGTTTTGGCACGGTAATATTATGGATATATTGATGATGCCTTATAGTTCTCGTTTTTCCTATGAAAATGTTACTGCTTTTCCCCTAAGTACAACGATGCGGCAAATTTTTTTTTTTGCCATGTCAACATGGGTACGTGTGTCTGACACGAATAGACACGGCTTTGGGTATGTCCCTATTGCTTTCTTCTTTTTTCTTGTTAAAAAACTGAAAAAAAAGTCAGAAGACGAAATGATGAGCATATCAGAAAAGCAGAGGAAGGAAGGAAGGGGGAAGAAGAAGAAGTGAGCAGTGTACTCATCCTTGTAGCCGTGATCTTCGCGGCTGATCGGCATCACCAGTTTGTGCCTCATCCTTCCCTTCTTCTACTTCCAGCATCACCATCATAAAATCCTGTTTGACCTAACCCTAACAAAAGAGAATATGATCTCTTATGACCTAACCCTAACCCTAAGCTTTTAACCCAACCAAACCCTTAATCTTACCGTTGGTTTTAATCCAACCAAACCTATTTATAACTAACCCACTTCCTTTTTAAAGGTCCCACTTGTCTAGTTAAAAGTTAAACCAGCCTTTTAAATTTTAAAGCCCAGCTATTTTTTTTAACCCAACCAAACCTTTTAAAACTAAACCCACTTCTTGGGACTCAGTCCTTTATAAGCCCAGCCAACTCTTTTTAACTTAGGGTCTGTTTGTTTTCTCCACTAAAAGTCTAATTTCAAAATTATATATATACCCCGCCGTATCCGCGTGTTGGGAATTTTTAAGTTGCCGTGTCACAACACTCTTACCCGTGTCACAACACCTGTACCCGCATAACTGTTACGTAGCTTTTTCCTAGTGCTATTAAAGTTGAGAATTGGATATCTATATAACTGCTAACTGATCCTGCTATATATGTGAGCGGTGAGCCTTACATTTTGATGAGTGTAAAATAGTATAATTAGGTGTCAAGTGTTTCGAGTGATTGGAACAGATCGAAAGAGGAGTATGTACTTTGTTTTTAATTGGGGCACCCTGTTAGATTTTTTGTAGCTTTTCTTTATTCTTAGCAGTCTTTTGGGTCGGTCTATTCTGACCCTTGTTCTTGTTCTTGTACTTGTACTGATTATTTTTGAATAAATTCATTTGTGCCTTCTCCGAAAGAGGAGTATGCACTTGGTGGCAACACTGCTCTAGGGTTTACTCTAATTTCCCCAGAAGTTTAATCACCACATCAGTTTTCTTTCCATTTTGATACATGTTTTTCTATTTTGTTTTTAGCTTGATTTTCAGCTAATACCTACTGCAGTTTTTCAAGGGCCTCAATATCACGGCAGATCAAAAGAAAATCTTCAAAAAGGCATTTTACATGTATTATGACGCAGCTGCTGAACTACTACAGTCAGAGCATACTGTAAGTTGATTTACTTCTACTAGTACTAGGAATTTTGGTTTTTACTTATTTGGACTCTGGTAGGAAACTGTTTCATTCATTTTTGTTATTTTTTTTCTCAAGACATTGTTATTTAATTCCTACATCTTTGCTATGTTTAATCTAATTAGCTGTTGATTGTTTATTGGCTGATTTTTCAGTCGCTTCGTCAAATGGAGCATGAGAATGCAAAGATATTAAATGCTAAAGGGGAGCTCAGCGATGAAAATGCAACTTTGTATGAAAAGCTGCGAAAATCTTATGACCATTTATTTCGTGGTGTCTCATCGTAGGTTTCTTCACTAACTTCTTCTCTCTTCATCCTACACGTTCAAGATTTGTGTTGAATAGCTTGTTTAAACGGTCCCATTTGGATAGAGCTCCAGGTGACCCAATTAATATTTGCAATTGATTCCTCTATGGACCTTGGACTTTTGACTTAGTTGAACCTAAGAAAGAATCTCCAGATTGTTCTTGGAGGGTTCACAACCACCACTATAGAAATGGTTGCAATTGTTCACTGTCTTCTTTTGCTATCACAGTTGCTGAAGGGACCAGTGAAGCATTGCTTTATTGTCGCGACCATAAAGCTATGAATTACTTCCATGAAAGGGAGTTGTAGGGGTCAAAGTCTCTTATTATTCTCTTATTATCCCACATTTTGTCGATAAAAAAGATGTTAAGATTTAATTTTAGGTTCTTATTAAAGTAAATAACCATAACCTTCAGTAACTTAAAAGGATTATGATCTTCTCAGTACTCAACGTAATTGGTGCTCCAACCTTAATAACCAAAATGGGTTAGGGATTTAAAGTCAGCACCAGTAAGAGAGGATGGAATATGAAAAGGGTGGCAGGACATGCTTCTTCAATCTCATAGCAGGCATTGAATTCAAATGGGGAAGGGAGACAGTCAGGGTCCAGGAGTATGTATGACGTGGGAATGTGGGATAACTCTTTTAGCTTTCACAAAGCTTTTCCATTTATGTGGTAATTTAAAAGCAGTGGCTAGTGATCGATATATTGTTCTGGATAATGCTTAGGCATATACTTTGGTTTGAGAACGAAACCATAGTTGGATGAAGCGGACAGATGAATTTGGAGAGGGTGAAGATTCACATTATGTTCTATTTATTAGTGTTGGCTTGACTCACTTATATTTTCCTGCTTGTTTCTGTGCGGTTCCCTTGGGGCCTGCCAATGTAGCCTCCACCCCAATCCCTTGTTTATTTCCGTTGACATATCTTGATAAAGTCCTAGTGGAAAAATTATTCGTTGTGTTCTATGTTACATAAATTGTGTGGTATGTCTTGTTTCTTTGCTTCTTGTCTTCTCTGGCTTCTGCCCATTCTATTAGTTTAATGTACTTCTCTTCATAAACAAAACTTGTACTACACATAGTTATTGTTCCTGAAGGATGAAGTTAACACTTAGTGGATGACAAGTCTTCAAGATATTTTCAAGAGTTGATATGCATCTCTGAAGATGTAACTGGTTACTGGCGTCATGCTTTTTGTGTTTTCTTATTGTTTTGTAATAGCTCCATTTCTCCCTATCTGCTTTACAGTTTGGCAGAAGCACTTGATATGCAACCTCCTGCGATGCCAGAAGATGGTCACACAACTAGGGTTACAACTGGGGAGGATGTATCATCTCCTGCTGCTGGAAAAGAATCTTCTATTCATGAACCTGTGTGGGATGATGAAGATACAAGGGCTTTCTATGAATGCTTACCCGATTTAAGGTTTGTTTCGATAGTAAGATCTTCATCAGTTGATAAATTTAACCTAGTTTTAAAAAATTCCTGCTGGTCAAATAAGATGACGATTCTGTTAATGGAATTTCTACTCATAGCTATTTTTAATATATCTTCTGGATATGTTCTATCTAGGGCATTTGTTCCTGCTGTGTTATTGGGAGAAGCAGAGCCTAAGATCACTGAACAATCTGCCAAAGCACAAGAACAACCAACTGTAAGGAGTTATTCTTTGTTTTTTTTATAAAATGAGTTATTCTATGTTCAACCCTTCTTTCAAACCATATAAAAAAGAGACTGATATGTATGAGTGTCTGACACTGATATGAAGCACTAGTCACATTTCTACTGTTTATCCAATATATAGAGACTTAAATTTTCTGAAAATGCTGAAGTTTTTGGAAGTGCAAAAAAATTAAGGTTTGGAACTTGGAAGGGCGTATTTTTATCTAAAGTTAAATCTATCTTTTTTATTCCTTTCTTCTATTGGCATTTATAAATGTATGTGATTCTTTTCCAAGAAAAGTTTTCAAGACTTTTGCCGTTTTCAGACGTAAAAATTGGTAAAGAATCAGTAGGTAAAGAACGGCTGTACCAAAAACAGTGCTTCTACGATAAGATTTTATTTTATTTTATTTTTATTTTTTTTATAACTTATCTAGAAAAGTGCCACAACAGCTTTTGTCTTTCGGTTACAATTGGTTGTCATTAACCGTGTTTTTGACAAAAACAGTGTCAATAACTTCTTGTCATTTTGCTTTCTATTGATCTACAAAAGCTTTTTTTTTAAGAATGTATTAAGATTACAGCGCTAAGATCATATAAAGAAGTACTGTGGAAAATGTTTGAATGGACTAAGATGTGTTTAGAAGCGTCACTGTTCCTGAGACGTCAGTGGAGCATGACTGTCTGAAATGGGAAACCTTTAGGAATGCCATTGTTACATCAGTTGAATTCCAATTTTTTTATGTTTGTCTACTTACCGAAGGCTTTTTGCCCTCAGGAATCTGCATCTGAGCCCGACCAATCTCATCCGGCTGTACAAGATGCCATGGAGGGCTGTACAGATTCTGAAGCTTTGCAAGAGGGGAAACCTGATGAGAAAGGGAAAGAGAAAGAGGATAGGG
The DNA here is from genome assembly GCA_002174775.1 of Macleaya cordata. Lineage (NCBI taxonomy): Eukaryota > Viridiplantae > Streptophyta > Magnoliopsida > Ranunculales > Papaveraceae > Macleaya > Macleaya cordata. The sequence goes on along the minus strand of MVGT01000437.1, from coordinate 4,204,991 downwards.
ATAAAGAAAAGACCAAAGATCTAGAAAAGGAGAAAGGGAAAGAAAAAGATGTCGAAAGAAAAGGTGACAGCGAGAAAGAGAAACTCAAAGGTGTTGAAGGGACTAATTTAGATGCTCTGTTGCAGAGGCTTCCGGGTTGCGTGAGCCGTGATCTTATTGATCAGTTGACTGTAATCATAATTCTTCTTCTTTGACCTTAAATTTTATTTCTTTCAACTATCATGAATCTTCTTACATAGAACCTTTTCTTACTTTTGCAGGTAGAGTTTTGTTACCTAAATTCAAAATCGAATCGAAAAAGGCTTGTAAGGGCATTGTTTAATGTTCCCAGGACTTCATTAGAGTTACTGCCTTACTATTCCCGCATGGTGGCCACACTGGCAACATGTATGAAGGATGTCTCCTCTATGCTATTGCAGATGTTGGAGGAGGAATTCAACTTCTTAATCAATAAAAAGGTCTGCAGTGCTTTAACATATAATTTTCTGAAGATTGGCATGTTCTTATTTCATCCATTTACTGATTTATTTGATCATTTTAATTTGTTTGCATACTCTTCATCTGTGTTTGTTGTTGTTTTCTTTTTTTCTTTTCTTGTAATCTTTTCTGCTCGTTGCCAGGATCAAATGAATATTGAGACAAAGATCAGGAACATAAGGTTTATTGGAGAGCTCTGCAAGTTTAGAATTGCACCAGCAGGTCTCGTCTTTAGTTGTTTGAAGGTAAGATAGTGTCGTTTTGCAATTGATACGCCTTGAGTTTTGAGATGTCCAGGTTCTACTAAATTGCTTCTGAAGGGTACTTCTTAATAAATTTTAGAGTATTATGTTTCTTTACTTTTGTCCTTCTTCCATAAGTGCTGAACTAATGCTTCAATTATGTGCGGGGGATGTGATATTTTCTTTTATCTTGCTCTCCACTTTAATTACATTCAGCCTTGTCTACTATTGTTTTTTCTAACTTCACTTGTGTTTTGAATCTTGAAATATCTGAGTTCTGACGTCTAATGGGAGGGAGGGATTCCTTTTGTTTAAACTTTAAGCATATGATCAAATACATACTAATGAAGGCGATCTTTCTCTTTTATGCAGGGTTGTTTAGATGATTTCACTCATCACAACATTGATGTTGCATGCAACCTTCTTGAGACTTGTGGAAGGTTTTTGTATCGATCTCCTGAAACAACAATACGCATGGCAAACATGTTGGAGATATTGATGCGCCTGAAAAATGTAAAAAATTTGGATCCTCGTCACAGCACCCTTGTAGAAAATGCTTATTACCTGTGCAAACCACCTGAACGGTCTGCTCGAGTCTCTAAAGTCCGTCCGCCGTTGCATCAGGTATAGACAAACTTTGTGTTTTTTGTTTTTGGCTATAAATCAGTTTCAAGCTTATTTGATCTAGTGATCTATGGTTTTTGGGCATCAGTTTGTTCAACTCTCTTTGTTGCTTCTTCCTGCAGTATATCAGAAAACTGCTTTTCTCAGATCTTAATAAATCCTCCAGTGAGCATGTTCTGAGGCAGCTTCGTAAATTGCCCTGGAGTGAATGCGAACCATACCTATTAAAATGCTTTATGAAAGTTCACAAAGGGAAGTACAGTCAAGTTGAACTGATTGCTTTTCTTACTGCTTGTTTGAGTCGTCATCATGATGAATTTGCAGTGGCAGTTGTCGACGAGGTTGGTAAATTTTGATTTCAACTTGTATTGGTATCATTATATTTCCCCAGTTTAGCACGACCTCATTTGCAATAACCATTTCCTGTACTTTTAAAGCGAATCCATGTTTCCAAGTTTCCAACCATATAATGTTTAGGTCGTTTCTTTTGGTACAAGAATTTAATAGCTTGCGTGATTTCCTTGAGGTCTGTACAGGTGTCATGCACATTATAGGTCTTTTATGGTGAAGTCTACCCTTTGAGGCGCTCCTCAGCCTGTTAAGCATGCAATGTGCAACTCAGTTGCTATATGCCTCCTTCTTATGCTTCAAGGCCTTTTTAGGTTTGCTAAAAAAGAACAGTTTGCACACATTTTCTAAGTTCTAACATTGGTCTGACTCTCTGGCACCATGATTAATTCTAGTAATGAAGACTAGTTACAACTGAATTAATTTAGTTTCTTTTTTCATTACCTAACTCTTTCAGACGTAGCTTTTATTTAAGCTTGCATATAGTTGAGATGAGATCCATTTCATGAATATTTATGGTGATGCCACTGAGTTGGTTTGAATTCTAAACCCTCAGGGTTGTCTGATTAATTCAGTTTATTGTCACTCACAAGTATATAACTGTTCATAGAACACCTTTAGTGCACTCATTATTTCCCATTGTTGTCGAAAACCATTTTGAAGTTCTTATTAGTTCTTACTTGGTCGTAACATTACCTATTCTGCCTTTTATTTGTTTCAATTCCTCTATGTGGCCGATATTTTATGGTAAAAAGTTCATTTCTGCACAAGAAATTGCTGTTCAAGAGTGAATGGAAGCATACCGCTTTTCCTGTTTCTTGTGTTGATCATGGTTAATGCACACGTATTATGTTTCTGCAAGAACAACTGGCTTTCTCTTAACATCCTTAGAGATTTTCGTCTTAATTATATCAGGTTTTGGAGGAGATTAGGTTGGGGTTGGAGTTGAATGACTATGGAATGCAACAACGACGAATTGCACACATGCGGTTTTTAGGGGATCTTTACAACTTTGAACTTGTTGATTCCTCAGTTATTTTTGAAACACTTTATCTGATTCTCATTTTTGGCCATGAGACACCTGAGGTATGATTTTTTGCCTTGACTTCTGTCTGAAAAGCTCTATATGTTTTTTTTTTTGTATCTGTTAAACATAAACTTTGCGAAGTTTATAAAAGAGGAATGGCTGTTTGTGTTGTTTAAATTTAAAAAAACCAAAGTTTGGTAATTCGAACAAGAAATGTTTTCATATTAGTTTAAGTTTGCAGCAATCATTGAAATGCATGTGTAGATTCTTGAAAGCAAATACCATTTGTAACATTATATGAGGAAACTTTGAGATCATTAAATGAGTTACATGCATTGTGTAATCTCATTAATAGAAATTAGTAGCAATTTCTTACTCCATGTCATATTTTGGCTTCTTGATTACTACATAATCCCGAAAAGACTGAAAAATGACTTGATTTTATGGACTTCTTTGGAAGGTCCACCTGCTAAACAGTTCTATGGTTTTTTGAGAAGCTTTCGACTCAGAATTTTGGGATCCTTAGTGTCTGTGTTATAAAGCTTAAAATTTCTACTGTTTTGTGATCAAATTTACGTATTGGTTGCGTTCATCAATAAAAAAGTTGACATTGGATAAAACCTTGGTGGAAATGGTTGATTCTTTCTGTGAAGGAGGAACTCCTGCTTTTTCTGATGAGATCCTGGCTTGTTCATGTTATACAGCAAGATGTGCTGGACCCACCAGAAGATTGCTTTCGCATCAGGATGATTATAACACTTCTCCATGCCTGTGGGCACTTCTTCAGTAGAGGTTCTTCAAAAAGAAAACTTGATAGATTCCTAATTTATTTCCAGAGATACATTCTCAGCAAAGGTTCAATACCTCTAGATGTCGAGTTTGACTTGCAGGTTAGTTATGCTACTTTATTATTACTGTTTCTGGATGGGTATTTTTCTTAGCTATCTTTCTCCTTACAATTAGGGTATACTAGTTACTAGATAATTCTTGCTGTGTCAACAAGTGAAGTCCGTTTTCTGCCTCTAGTCATCCAGGACTGTAGATTTTAAGGATTATGATGCTTATTTGACCATGATAAATAATCTGCAATTTGATTTTCTCGTGAGTACTCCTTTCGGCTGAGGTGATTGATGCTTGCAGTGACATTAAGTATGTTATTTACCTGTTTGTTCGACAGTGTGTGTGAAGGAATATCATCTAATTCGGGAATGTCTCGTTTGCATCCTAAACCCAGAACCCATTTATTAATCGAATTCTAACAATCGTGGACAGCAAACTTTTGTTTGCGAGTATCAGAGTAACAAATACTCTTCAACTTGTCAGTAATTTTCTAACAAAAGTACAGTGTGGTCCCTAATGGACGACTTCAGCAATTTTCCTCAGCTTCTGAGATACTGATGTTGCAGAAAAACACTCAGGTTTATAACTAATACTGCAGTTAGGCTTCATAGGGACGAGATTAGATGGGCTTGATCCAAAGTGATTGGACCATAAATTTACTTTTGAAATTTCACACGAGCATACACCAAATTTTTAAAACAGGATCCAGGATATCCTAAATGAAAACAGAAATGGACGTGTTTTCAAGTCGACTTGGTTGAATACTTGAAAATTTATCCCCATCAAATCCAAATTACATGGCCTTGTTCTGAGTTGGAGTTGAATGGGTGGAAGCATCTTGGGCCTTACAATGAAACTTTCACAAATTTTTAAGAATACTTGAAAAAATATTTCAATACTATGCATGTCTTCATTTTCATTACACGAAACTGAGGAGAGAATAGTTTTTACTCTAGTCCTTGTGATTCTATTCAGTTTGTAGATCCCCAATAAATTTTAGAGTGATTCCATTTCTCTTTTTTTCTTTTTCAATTTTATTTGATATGTTATTGGACTTTTTAGCTGCAGTTAGAAGCATATTGAAGTTCTTATATGCGGAGGTCTATGGCTTTTCATAAGTATATTACTGTTGCAATTGTTTGACCATGATTTACCTAATCTGCAAGTATATCGCAGGATCTTTTTGCGAATTTACGCCCAAACATGACCAGATATTTATCCATTGAGGAAGTTAATGCAGCACTGGTAGAACTCGAGGAACATGAACGCAAAGGCTCAACAGACAAGACCAACAGTGAGAAACACTCAGATAGTGGAACACGTAAACTTCCAAGCCGGACAACCTCCACTAATCTCTCTGAAAATGGGAAAATCCAAGCAAATGGGATTGAGGAAAATGGTAGAGGGCATGAAGATGAGGGAGACAGCGAGAGTGATTCGGGAAGTGGAAGTATTAACCAGGAAGGGCATGAAGGTGAGGAGGAGTCTTATGAGGACAAATCAGAGAATCAAGATGATGAATGTGAGAGTGACGATGACGATGACGAAGGTGGTGGTCCTGCTGCCTCAGACGAGGATGATGAAGTCCAAGTCAGGCAAAAGGTAGTAAAAGTAGATCCTCAGGAAGAAGCTGACTTTGACCGCGAGCTTAGGGCTCTTATGCAGGAGAGTTTGGATTCTCGCAAGCTAGAAGTGCGGGCCCGACCAACATTGAATATGATGATACCGATGAATGTTTTTGAGGGATCAGCAAATCATCATCATGGACGGGGCGTTGAGGGGGACAGCGGAGATGAAACATTGGATGAAGAGGGTGGTGGTGTTAAGAAGGAAGTGCAGGTGAAGGTTCTTGTTAAACGGGGGAACAAGCAGCAGACGAAGCAGATGTTCATCCCCCGGGATTGCTCACTGGTGCAGAGCACGAAACAGAAAGAGGCTGCCGAGTTGGAAGAGAAGCAGAGCATCAAGAGGCTGATATTGGAGTACAACGACAGGGAAGAAGAGGAACTCAACGGAGTTGGAACTCAAACGACTAATTGGATTCAAACTGGAGTAAGTAGACCAATGGGCCGTGGAAGCATATGGGATGGAAGTGGCGGGAGAGGTGGAGTGCGTAATCGGCAGTATGGCCACCATTCTTCAGGTGGTGGTGGACTTTATTATGGAAGGAGGAGGTGAAGTCAAAGTTACTACTGCTCTGTTAGTAACAAAACAAATCATTTTAATTCTTGGGAGGAGATAGAGCGAAGGAAAGGAGGCTGCTGTTATATGATGGTGATTTCAGCCTTTGGTGGGTGGGTTAATTTGATTTTTGTAACACACTGAAATCTTGGGGTATTTTTATATGGGTCCTCCTTTGTATGTGCAACGTGTATACGAGAGTTTGGGGTTTAATATGGATGGATGAGGCCTATCCAAGTTTTAGTTTTGTAGTTGGTTGTCTCTTGTCCTTAACA
>MVGT01000437.1:4112494-4198936 GCA_002174775.1 Macleaya cordata | reverse complement strand
GAGGCCACTATTGAGTACTGACCAACTGAATCAGAATATGTATTTGCTGTATAGTGAGAGTGTTAACTGCTTTCTCAAGTCTGTTTTTGTGCATCTGGATTGGAATTTACATACAGCCTTCTATCTACTGTCCTCGCTCACAATCCACAGCACTTGCACAGATGAACCCTCCAAAAAAACCTGTTCAAACACCATCATACCAAGCATTTGAGATTTATTCCTGAGTGGGTGACCCAAAAATCTCACCAAGAAGTAGAAGTTGGAGAGGGATGGACGGACCGGACGTGGGGCAGCAAAAGCGCTTTGTCCCGTTCCTGTTCTTGTTGGTTCTGGTTCCTCCACTTAAATTAGTGGAAACGAACTGGTATAATCGATTTTGATTCCGATTATTTCTTGGGTATTTTTGTTATTTTTGTTTGGATTGAAAAAATAATAATAAATCATAGAAAAATTAGAGGGAAGAAAAACTCAAATTTTTGCAAGTTCGATTCCGGTTCCATCCGATATGACCAGAACCGTTTCTAATACTAGAGGTTCGGGTTCGGTTCCATTCCCATTAGATAACAGGCACTAATTGACACCCTTATTCTTGGATTAGCCGATTACTAAAACCTAGCATTTCGTTTTGGAACATTAATATCATGTGCTCACAACCGTTCGATCAAAAGAATTTCTCCAATCTGACGCTTACTAAGTCACCAATCGAGTCTATGATTTCGTAGCAAAATGTTATGTAGGGTCCAATAACGGGTGGGGGCCAAACAATCCAAAGGTCATTTCTGTAAATTGGACAATCATTTCTCCCTATATAACAAACCCAAAACCCTAGGTTTTGTTTTCTCTGAAGAGCCCAGTCTTTTCTCCTTTCTCACTCTAAACTCGATCAATGGCTGCTGCAGCGGCGAGACCCCTGGTTACCGTCCATGCGTTGGACGGCGACATGGCTACCGATGGAGGTAACACTCTTCCCCTTCCCGACGTCATGAAAGCATCAATCCGTCCAGATATCGTCAACTTCGTTCACGCCAACATGTCCAAAAACCACCGTCAACCTTACGCAGTTAGCAGGAAAGCCGGTCATCAAACCTCCGCAGAGTCTTGGGGAACTGGCCGTGCCGTTTCTCGTATCCCTCGTGTTCCCGGTGGTGGTACTCACCGAGCTGGTCAGGGAGCTTTTGGTAACATGTGTCGCGGCGGACGTATGTTCGCTCCGACCAGGATCTGGCGCCGCTGGCACCGTAAGATCAATGTTAATCAGAAGAGATACGCTGTTGTATCTGCTCTGGCTGCGTCCGCCGTTCCTTCACTCGTTCTTGCGCGTGGACACCGCGTCGAGAGCGTACCGGAGATCCCTCTTGTTGTCGGTGACTCTGCAGAGGGTGTAGAGAAGACCTCCGCAGCGATCAAGTTTTTGAAACAGGTTGGTGCTTACCCCGATGCCGAGAAGGCGAAGGATAGCCATTCGATCCGACCTGGAAAAGGTAAGATGAGGAATCGTCGATACATTAATAGGAAAGGACCTTTGATCGTTTACGGAACTGAGGGTTCTAAAATTGTTAAGGCATTCCGTAACATTCCTGGAGTTGAAGTTGCTAATGTTGAAAGGCTTAATCTTCTGAAACTTGCTCCTGGTGGTCATCTCGGTCGGTTCATCATTTGGACTAAATCGGCTTTTGAGAAGTTGGATTCAGTTTATGGATCATTCGAGAAGCAATCTGAGAAGAAAAAGGGATATGTTTTGCCGCGATCAAAGATGGTTAATGCTGATCTTGCTAGGATCATTAATTCGGATGAGGTTCAATCCGTTGTGAGACCGATCAAGAAGGATTCCAAGAGGGCACCAATGAAGAAGAATCCATTGAAGAACTTGAACACACTTTTGAGACTCAACCCGTACGCTAAGACTGCTAGGAGGATGGCTCTCCTTGCTGAGGCTCAACGCGTGAAAGCTAAGAAGGAGAAGCTTGAGAAGAAGAGGACAAATATTCCAAAGGTATATTTTGTATTAATTTGATATTACTTGGTAGCCAGCTTCTTGTTTATATAACTATTTGTTTCTAGGTAGAATTGAATATTGCTATACAATCTTTATAATTTACATCAGTAGATTTAAACTAGTATTGCTTATATGTTTGCTGATGTTGTTAATTCAACATGTTCGATTGATCTATCAAATGATGAATCCCTAACATATGTATGTGGTTGTATGCTTCATGTGTACATTTATGTGTTGTTTAAAGATCGAAATGAATATCTGTAATTCAATTAACTTCTATTTTTCTGTTATGGAGTTGGGTTTGTATTGGTGTTTTATTTGTGTGATACTATTTTGTTTCTATGAGAAGTCGGATGATGTATGTATTGAGTTTGTAAATCATGGTACTGAACAGATTCAAGAATGCTCTTTCATAACCGCATCCTATAAGATTAAACTATTGTTTTAGTATTTGATAATCAATGATTTGAAATTGAAAGCAGCAATGTTGCTGCACTAGCAATAACATGAATCAATAAACTGTGGACCTTCGTTGTGTAAAATCTTATAAATATTCTAAGCATATTTGTGTGTAAATGATTTTTGTTAATCCAAACTTAGATCCTTTAGTGTAATATTTTCTTGGCTGTACTTAACGTTTGCACTTTGTATTTTCTTGTTTTTGTAGAATTTTGTAATTTGTTGTATATGGTATGCCCATAAACATTCACCTGTTCCATGTAGTTGGAGAATATGATTGTTTTGTCTTCAATTGTTTATGTTCTGTATGGACTTTTAATATATCAGCCAATTTAAATACAGATTGCCTATATCAAATTCGTAACATGAATTAGAGTATTCTGAAGATTATCTTTCGGGTCTTAGTTTAACTGTACAAATGTGACCTTGTGTTAAATTCATTAGGTCTGTCTTTGGCACATCATGCCCATCTCAGACACCATCATACATTTCCATATTGTTTTTGTGTAGGTTCTCTTTGTATAATTGATTCTAGTGTGAGTTAGATTATAAGTTTTACTTGCATGAAATAGTTTCTTCATATGGGCCTTTCATGCATAATTCTCATATACTTATTATTTTAGCTTTCTGAACATTTGACATCTTCATTGGTTTCAATGCTTTGGTATTCAAATTATCAAGAGCGATACAGTTGCTGTATGTCCGTGTTTTTTGTGTGTTTTGTGTCTATTGGCATCGGCGGTAAAACCATGCTTAATGTGTTGTCTTCCTGTTTATCGTTCATTTATGGCGGGACTTGGTATTTCTTAAATCTTCTAAAGCACTTGTCTTTATTGTGTGAAGTGTGGTTTTTAACAGGACTAATTTGTTGTTTCTTCTTTTTTTTTTTTTCAGGAGGAGGTTGCTAAGATCAAGGCTGCAGGAAAGGCATGGTACCAAACTATGATCTCCGATAGTGATTACACCGAGTTTGATGTCTTCACGAAGTGGCTTGGTGTTTCTCAGTAATTTTAATTGTTCTCTTAGTTTCTTCTCTGGAAATTTTCTTAAAGACTTGTCTCGGCTTTTTATCTAGATTTTAGGTCTTTTGTTTCTTTTTTGTGTTCTGTATCTGGGTTAAGCTTAAAGACCGAGGGAGGGAAAGGACATGAACTTCTCTGTACATGCTCCTATGCCCCCTATTTTTGGTCCCTTTTTTCTTTCTTTTTTGCTATTGGGAAGATGAGATATTTGAGTTATATAGCTGCAATTAAACATTTTTAGTGCTCAGTAAAATTAGTTTTAATTTTTTCTTCCGAGTCTAATTTTACAAGCACAAACACTGGGTTACCTTCTTCAGGAGGTGCACATTGCTTATGGAATTCTAAATCAACTGGGGAGTTCTTTTTATTTGGTAATATATAAAGATTGGACTTTGATTTCATTAGAGAATGGTTTCAAAACCTTAAATCCTCTCTTGGTGGTTATTTCTGGTGCATCTGTGAAAATATGGGGATTTAGATACTGCGAGAAGGATGGAAACTTGGAAGTGAAAGAACCTATTGTAAGTTTCTCTCTATGAAATGGTGAGAGCGCTCGGGAGAACCTTTAGGGCCCGTTTGGTTCGTGATCCAAAAACTTATTTTTAAAAACTAATTTATAGCTATAATAATATACATCTTGTACTACATTCAAAATTATTTTAGGATTTACAATAAATTTATGTAGGATTTTGTAAAACAAAAAAAAAATTGTTTTATGTGTTTTCAATGAAATCATATAAGATTTTATAGTAAAGTGAAAATGCAATTTTAGATGTGATACAATATATAGTTTAGTTCAAGTGTAAATTAGTTTTTGAAAACAAGTTTTTAGATCGCGAACCAAACGGGCCCTTAGTTTTGCTGGGGGAGGGAGTAAAAATGTCTCAAGCGCCTTCACGGAAGTTCGATGAACAATTTGGATTTGGTGTGGTCGGAGATGGCTTTGACCATATCCTCACCTTGACTTGTTTTAAGGGATTCTCTCCCTTGAATGAGAAATGTACTGCATTTTCCAATTTAGGTGATGCTACACTACACTTAAGTATAATGCAAGTTATAGTGCAAATGCTATTTAGGAGGGTATTTATGTCAATTAAAAAATGATGCAAATCACGAGGAGTGTGAGATTATTTGAGAACCATGGGATGTCTTTTGCTGTAAGGTTTTGAGAATCGTGGATGTCTTTTGCTGTAAGGTTTGCAGTAAAACATGCAATAAGTTTGCATTTTTCAATTCTAAAGTCTATCCTCAAGTTTTGTTTCTTATGTATTATGTTTGAAGGGTTGGAAGATGCGAATAACTTTTGGCTTCAAACTAAACTGTTGTATATGGATTGCAGATAGAGATGGAGAGAGAACTTGAGAAGGAACAAGAGTGCAGCCAGTTATACGTTGAAGTTGGGCTTTGTATTTCGTAGTTTACAAGCCCATTAGGCCCAAAAAAAATTTAAGCCCAAGGTTGAGCATATGCATCTGGGTCTGGCTCAGGCGAGTAATGGACTCAGGCTGGGTCACAGACCGAACTATTTAGTTGTCTAACTGATCTTTACCAGTGGGGCAGTCCCAATTTCCAATCACGAAGTCAAAATAGAGTCAATAGACGGAGGCAATTGAATACTTCGTTATAAATGGAGGGATTTTAGAATCCTGTCTCGAACATCAGAAATGACGTTTTCGTAAGAAGAATTTGGCGGGACGGGGGAGAGACTAGTGAGAGTGAGTGTGAGAGAGAGATGGCGAACAAGCTCATCGCCCAAATGGGTCTCCCCAAATCCATTGCTAACATCTTTGCAGCTCGTAATATCTTAACTGCCAAGGTAACTGTCACTAACGAACGTTTTCTTTTCTTCATCCTTCCTTCAATCTTATTTGGAATGTTTATTTCTCGCATTCAGTTTGATTTTTCTTTGGGATATCTAGGGTTTTATTACTGAAACTTGATTCTATTTGAACAAATTACGACCAAATTCAGGATGAGCAGCGATTATAACCTATTTTTGGATGCTCTTTGGTAGGTGTTGATTTTAGAGGCATTTTTCTTGTTTTTCCAGGAACAATTTGTTTCCAACCCAATCGCAATTCAGTTGTTTCCGAATAATGAGATTTTGGGAGAATTGCTTCATTGTGGAACCAGTCAGGACCTTAGTTACTCAGCCAAGTTTGATTAGGGCTGACCCCAAAGTCATTGTCTTTGGTCTTGCTAAAAAGAAGAGAAAAAATCTAATGGAGTATGAAATAGTGTCGGATAGACGAATAATGACTATTAACGATGATAATTGTGTGCATTCAGGATGCTTTGTCTCTAACTGAATTCGACCTGATGGAGTTGTTAGATGTGGGCCTGGGTGAAGTAAATTCCGCGGTAGCACAAATCAGTGAAATTACATGTCCACCATATCAATCTGTAAGCCCGAATCTTTTATCTGGATGAACTGAGCGAGGTTGGTTAAATTATGCACTTATCTGCAAAAGAGAATCAAAATTTGCTGGTTTAGTTGTTTCTAGGCTCTTTCGCTGATGGAGGAACGAGTCCAAAATGAATACTTGGCAGGCCATCTACCCACACGCCTGAAAGGACTCGATGAAGCATTATGCGGTGGAATACCATTTGGTTCTTTGACCGAGTTGGTTGGCCCAGCAGGGATTGGCAAAACCCAAGTACGTAAGCTTTGCTTTAGTTCTTTTCTTTGTCTTATTTTAGTGATTTCATAATGGGAAGTCATTCTTTCATATTGTATGTGTGTGTGTGTGGGAAGGGGGACCAAGTTTCTTTGTCAGAGATGAATTTCTGAACTTCTGGTGTTTTGTTTTTCCATGCCTCCTTTTCTTGTCATTTATCTTTTTCCTCTTAGGCATGTATGCATTCTTTTTTAAATACCTGAGCTGGTTGAGAGGATTTCTCAAGACATTACTTAATCACATTGCAGTTTTGCCTGAAGCTCGCGTTATTGGCTGCCCTGCCCACTACTCATGGTGGTTTAAATGGTCGAGTAATATATATTGACGTGGAATCTAAATTTAGTTCAAGAAGGTTTCTTACTCACATTCCGATACCATTTTTTTTAGGCTTGTGATTTTATTTTCATTGCAACTTTATCAGAAGACATGCCCCATGGTTCTGCTTATTGCAGATTGATAGAGATTGGAGCAAAAAGTTTCCCGGAGATATTTCACTTGGAAGGAATGGCACAGGAGGTTTGCAGAATGTGTATTTCAGCATTTTTTATTCAAATAATCTTTTTGAGGGCTTCAAAATAATGCTTCATTTGTTTTACAGATGGCTGGTAGGATACTAGTTTTACGGCCTGCATCATTGTCTGAATTCACAGAGAGGTATGGACTGACTAGTCTGGAGTCTGGACTAAAACAGTATTTGTTTTCTTGACTTCTTGACTTCAAGGATTACTTGTGACTTGCTTTTTATGACTGTAATAAGTAATTGATGCTTCCCAACATGCAACATGGGCACAACCTGGATGGTTTGGAGGTGCCATCTTGGGGTGCATGCTTCTGTTCCATCTTATTTTATGCCACCATATGCTGTAGAATGCTTTTTTAATCATATAATACATTATTGTCTAATAAACAAAACTGTAAAAGGATTTCAAAATTCTCTATGATATTCTACTGGATACCTGGTGTGGGCATTTCGTAACAATGTAGTTAAATAACAGTATAATACAAGAATCTAATAGTGCAGCTATTTCGAATAATCATGTAATCTATTAACAAATTGTATTTTGTGACACAATTGATTAGTATGTCGATTTTACCTTTTCCAGTTATTACCCTGCCCCTCTTTTTTATTTCCTTGATTATGAAGATGAAGGTCTAATATCTATCTACTTTTCATGTTGGAGCCTACCCAAGCATAGCCTAAATGTCATGCTTGTCCAGCTGGAAGCACTTGTCACAGAAATATTAGATGGTCTAGATTTTTCTATTTTGACCACATGTTTTCTGTAACATGCATGTGTCTCATTTTTGCCTTGCTACAGTGATCGAGCCAACTGATGGGTCATGGGAGTTTACGTGGGCAATAGAACAATTAACTTATTCTCTAGCACTTGCATTCTAGAATTTGGATATTACTAACCTTCTGAACTGTTCCAACAAGTCCAAGCATCAGATTTGCCTTTCATCTTTGTTCCTTGTATTGTTTGCTGGCTGTATGATGAAACTAATGTGTTTTTGTTCTTTCGTTACTATCAGCTTGCAACAAGTCAAGCTGTCTGTCCTCCAACACCAGATTAAGTTGATCATAATTGATAGTATGGCTGGCCTTAATTCAGGGTAAGTATAAACTTTTCTTTTACCAATATATGTCAAAATTACAAGTACAGAAAAAATTTGTTAGTCCAGAAATAAGAATGCATACGCATAAGACAATGAGCTGTGGTAGAGTAAACTGAGATCCACACAGAGTACACTGACACTCCATTGGTTCATCTTAAAGATACATGTCAGATTGGATAAAAAATTTGAGTTGGCAAGCATCCAAAGGAGCCGTCTAAACATTTAAAGCTGATAAACGTCTTGATCATTCCAATGGATTGCTAACATCCACGAATACCTAGCTGTGAGCCTGTGACCTAAGGTCTACTTAACAGTTTCCTCTGGAGTTTCCTACGACACGACAACAAATGAGAAATGAATCTGTTCAATTTGTCTACAATACATATACATTTTTTTCTTTCTATTATAGTAACTGATGCCTTCACAAAAATCCCTACTTCAACTTATGTTATCGTTTCTAAAATATATTTGAAACTTTGAACGTGTATTTGTACAAGATGATTTACTTCCCCTTAGGCAATATTGTAATGGCCTTTTTCCCATCACAATAACAGTTGTCCTCTGGAAGTAATGGCTTATAAACCACTGTATGAGGCAACAAACTCCAGAGCAGTGTCTTGACCTTGTCAATGCATTCAATGTAACTCTCATACTTCAGTTTGATGATCCATAAAAATATAAATACTTGTTCATAATATGTCTTGTCCTGCCGGCTCATGTTATTTATGATTATGCAAATGCTCCATCATTATATGTTCAGGGAATATGAGAGGGATGTGAAAGCTCCTAGACAACATTCATTAGGTTGGCATATTTCTTTTATTAAGTAAGAACAGAATCTTGGTTACTCTCTTCCTTTTTATATATTTATTTGCTGCAGATGTTTGCTTTCTCCTGCTAATGATGATTATTTTTTTTAACATCTCTAGGTCCCTTGCAGAATTTTCACGAATTCCTATTGTAGTGACCAACCAAGTGCGCTCTCAAAGCAGTGATGATGTAGTCCAATATCCTTTCCAAGGTGTGATGGAATAACATGATTTATGCCACTTTCTGCTAAATACATTTTTACAGAAGTTGGTCATCCTATGTGCAGGGGAGAACAAGCATGAGATTGTAAAAGATCCTGAGAGACTCAATTCACACCTTGTTGCTGCGTTAGGGATTCACTGGGCTCATGCTGTAACCATTCGACTTGTGCTTGAAGCTGATTCAGGTTGGAAGTACAGTTGCACGCATTAAAATTAAATAATCCTAAAGCCATTATGAAGGAAAATGATACACGACTGCCTAGTTCAGTGGAGTGTTATATATCCTCCATAATGGAGGTTTTGGGTTCAATCCCGCACACGGCAAAGCCAGAGTTCCTCCATTATACTGTGGACAATCTAGTTGAAACCACCTCTTACCATGAGGGTTCATCCTTAGGCCAGTTCTTAGCCCTGATATAACTCTTATTCTGCCTTTAGATTATTTGTTTAATTTATAGCGTAGGTATTTTAAGTATTTAACCATTAGTACTCTTATACCTGTGAATATCCTATTTTGAGAACATCTTCTGATAGATTATGATGGACAATGGATTATACTTGTAACTTGTGACAATTTTCTTTTGAAGGTCAGAGATTTATAAAGGTGGCAAAGTCTCCAATATCTCCACCTCTTGCATTTCCTTTCGTTGTTACCTCATCAGGGATTTCTTTACTAACTGATGATGGAACAGAAGTAAAAGGCCCAGAGATAAACTCGATTCATTGTCAAGGTCAGTGACTCAGATTGACAAGATTTCTTTTATGCTGGATAGGGGATTTATGAATCCCTCGAAATCCATAGCGTGTTTGGCAGCCCCAAAAAGAATCCTGGGATACTTATAAATCCCTCCTCAGAATCCTCATGTGTGTTTGGCTGTCCAAGAAATCTTGAGATTTCTAAAATGTACTTGTTATGAATCCCCTCTCCAACACAGACCACAAAGGCCCCCACCTTATTCTTACAATTTGCTTACACTTGTCTGGATGGCATAATGAAGATGATCCAAGGGCTGATTTTTTGTGAGGAAGATCACCTCATGATACAGTTCAGAATCAGCCCTTTGATCATCTCTACGTGGACCTCACAAATCCGCTGGACTGTAAAAAGTAAAAACATTCTATAATTGTTCTTCCTAACTACTACACATCCAGTCACTTATGCTTCACATTGACATGGGGAAAAACCTTACCAGTTCTTCATTAATGATAAAACTGCAGTTTTCAATGATATTTTGACTTCAACAGGGAAAAATCGTATCAGTTAAAATGGGACAGGTACGCTTACTTTGAATTGTTTTTTTATGTGATTAATACATGTTACCTACACTAGGAAAGTCTGCCATTAATGTGATTTGTTATCAACAACTTGGTTTATTATTAACTTTCACTGGAGAGGTAGCTTGAAAATTAAGTACACATTTACATGTTGTTGAAGTTGGTTCATTAATTCTCTATATTTTTCAGAAAGTTTGGTGCAGTTTTTGGTGTTCATTAATGTAAGGGACTGGATATTTCCGCCCAACCTTTTACCCCGTCTGCACAACGTTCAACAAAATGGCCTGTCGGTTCCAAAGATCTGACAGCACAATGGAAAAATTATCTTGTTAGATTTTCATGACCAACAAGCCATTTTGTAAGTTGTTAGGTAAAAATATTGGCACCCTTTTAATGTAGTCTTGGTATTCTAATAACCATGATCAGTAAAACAGAACCAACAGGTTCCTTATGGTTTTGAATTTCCAATTCCTAACACTACTCAGAACTGGACTGGAACCAAAATATGTGGACATGGAACTAGGATATTAAGCCATCAACGAAAAAAACTGGGATAAATAGGTTCTGGTTCCAATTGGGCATCATGTACTTTTGTACTCTCTATAACAAATACTAGGTTCTCATAACTCGGAATCATTCATTGTTCAATGGGTTTCTACTTACAAATAGACCACTGCCATATAGGTTGGAAACCCATTATAATACTTTTAGATGGTAAAAAGTGATAGATCCTACCCTGTCACATAAGCATCAGCACGGTTTCCATTAGCTGGACTAGAAAAAATTCATCCATAGTGGTCCATCATAACAAAAGAGAAATTGTTAAAATGCTGTCTGAGTTTTATCAATTATTATGAAACGAAACGAAACCAAGACAAAAGGTGGTGAGATTGTTGTGGATGGACTTTGGGATTTTGGGTAACTTTTACTTTTTAAATCACCTTATCCCAAACTAGAGCCGTTAGCATCAACATCCTTAGATTACCCAAAAAAAAGGTCCGGTCCCATTTTAAGATTTTTTGTCCTTTCAATAAAAAAAAACCCTAATTTGTTTGGCCCCTCCCATACAATGTAAGGTATTATCATCACCCCTCCAACACGTGATCCATGAGAGTAGCTAACCTATCTCTCTCTCTCTCTAGTTTCTCTCTCTAGTTTATATTTATTTTTTCTTCTTCAACTAGAGGAGGGGTTGTTTTTATGGAAGAGAGAGAGAGGCTGGTAAAGGACTTGTTTACTTTCTCTTTCTTTGTTGTAGGGTATTAATATGATTTCAATGCCAACCCTAAATTGGGTAAAACTTGATATGATATTCAATTTAATAGTTCTGAAAAGAGAAAGGTTATGGCTTTTTGTGAATATCATCCAACTCAATATTCTGTAAACTATGTGATATGTAGCGTTTCAAAAAATAAACTATTATGTGTTTCTCTAAAATAAAAATAAATAAACTTATGTGAGATGTCTTTGAATCAAATTGATTCGGATATCAAGCACCTATGTCATAGAATCTTGATTAAACCCTTATTATAAAAAATTAATATTTATTTATTTTCTTGTTAAAAACGACGGATCTGTATCCGTCTTTATTATTGTTTTGGCATCTTAATCTTCCCAAAATTTTATGTTTGATTAAGTATTAAATTGTTTGATTAGGTATTAAGTTGTTATTAACACTCTTTGTATTTGGATCTCTGTTTGTCTTTATTATCGTTTTGGCATCTTAATCTCCCCAAAAATTCATGTTTGATTGACTATTAAATTGTTATTAATCACTCTTTGTATTACCTTAATCTATTACTATGATGAAGGATAACGACCTTTCCAACATTTATTTAAGCTGAGATATTTAGGGGTCATTTGAAATCACATTTTTAAAGGAAAATTTATTTTTAGATCTGAATTTTAGTGAAATTCGTCTGAAGTCTCTGTATTGCTTAAATCTATTGTAACGACCTTTCCAACAATTATTGAAGCTGAGAGATTAGGGGTCGTTTGTTTTCTTGTAGGCTTTAGATCTGAAGTCACTTTTTTGAGAATAATTGGAACTCACAAGTTTTTTTTTCTTTTTTGAATTAATCTGGTGTCTAAAAAATCAGAAAAACAAATGCCCTCTTAGTCATATTCTACTTCATCGTTGGTGACCCTCGTGTGACCCTGGGGATACACAAAAAAGAGAGGGATCTAAAGGTTGATTTTTATTTATTTTTCTTATGAAAAGATCTTAGTAATAGGGGAAGCTCGTGCTCTTACTCTGAATTATGCTCCTGCTCTAAAGGTCTTTTAGAATTAAGAATATTTTTTAGTTGACCGTTCTAGTGCTTTTGTTTTTTGTCTTGTTTCCGTTTCCCCTATACGCTTTGGTTATTTAGGAAAATATTATTGTGTAAATTAGTAAGTACCGATTTTAAGTATAAGTATGTGTGGTCATAAACACCAATTCCAAATTAACTTGAATGTAAGGGATGCACAAAATATATGTGCCGTCCACAAATTATTTATAAATAAAAGAAATAGATTTTAGTGTTTGACCTTGAAAATAAATGAGAGATATCAAGCTATAAAGACTTTCAATATTTCAAAGGAAAAAATATATATGGAGATGAAGCATCCACGTTTTTCTTACACGTAAACCTCGTATTCCCACCACTCAAATGCCGACAATACACCCAAAAACAATTGATACTCCCCACAACAAGAAAAAGAAAAAAAACATATGATTGTTCAGATCAAATCAAGCAACAATATGGGCAAGTCTTTGTGGGCCACCTTCCCCCAAAAATAAATCAAACTAATACAATTTTTTTCCCATTTTAACCATTTTACCCTACCATCACTTTAGCACTTAAGGAGTCTAAGAATACAAAACATTAAACAGCAGATTATTATTAAATTTTTTTTTAAAATAAGCAAATAAGCAGGTTTTCACATCTACAACCACCTGGTTATTCTTTGATCAAACCAAGTGTGATTGTATAGTACAGCATAAAAGTATACATCTTTTTGTTGCAGAAAAATGCTGAGGAGACTGAGTGGTGAATCTTAGGACCTGTCCAACACCGGCCAGTCTTTATAGCAGAGGTAATTGTTGCAAAGAACTAGTAGATTTCAAGTGCATTTTAGATAATTTTATTGTAATAATCGCAGATATAACTAATTTAGCGCCTAAGATAAACAAAGTGGGTTTTTAGTTTAAATTCACTTTTTAGTTTAATTTTTTTTTTTAAATGAGTAAGATTTACTGAGGGATGTACAAGTAGCAAGTTAAATGCACACGTTTTTTTTGTTGGTGTTGTAATTAATTAATGGATTATTTGTCAAAACAACATTAACAATTATATGATTTTACAGTAGTAAAGGGTTGGTGACTGATGCACATCTGTATGGCTTCTAGACTCTACGCTACAGTATAATAATAGATTTTCTAGGCGTATGCGATTCAGTTTAAGATTTACAAGTCATATGTTTGAAGTCAGAAAAGATATGCCAAAGATGTGTTTATAATTGCTATGCTTAGCCCGTGACTCATTCTTTTATTTATTTATTTAGGTTTATATTAAAAGACGACTAAAATAATGCTTCTACTATTACAGGAAAAATAAATAAATAAATTTGTGCCGGCCTAGGTTGCAACGTCGATAGCATCTAAGTAACAAGAGCTTGAAAAAAAAAGTAGGAGCGTCGCGTCTTTACAACGATTTTAGTGATTTTAGTATTAAGTGGAGAGAACATCTAATTATATATATTTTGTTTAACTGAGTAATATGTTGGGGTGCAACATTGAACAAGTGCGAGCTACCATAATTAGAAGCTAAGTAACCAGAGCGCCGGTCAGAGTGGGAATGAAAGCGGGAGCGGGAGCGTCGGAGCGGCCGATTAAAAAATGTTCTTAGTTCTAAAATACCTTCGGAACGGGAGAATCGGAGCGTCGTTCAGAGCGGGAGCGCGAGGTTCCGGAGCGGAAGCGTCACCCCTATACCAAGGTTTCGGTTACTAAGGTTAGAAGTCTTTTGTTGTTAACAGTTTAGACCCGAATTCAATTTCGGTTAGTATCGAATTACTAAAAAAATAAAAATAACAAGTCGACCTATTTTAAAATAAATAATAATAATAATAATAATAATAATAATAATAATAATAATAATAATAATAATAATAATAATAATAATAATAATAATAATAATTTGACCCCGTCTGAGGTTACATATTGAAAAGAAAATTGTCTTAGACCAAATTAGATGTGTATCTCGCAGATCTTGAAAGGATTTGACATGCCCCCTACTTGAATAATTGGATTGAATTCCGGTTTTTCAACGGCTGAATTTGAACCGTTTTCCAGATCTCTCATGTAGCTGTGCTTTTATGTCTTAGGTCGCGTCTTGACCACTCAACTTGCTAGCTATGTTTCTGAGACGAAAAGAAGGACAAAGAAATGAGGATACGAAATTACAAAGATTTCAGACGACAAATCCTTTGACAAAAACATATGGCTTTTAAATATTGGGTCCCGTGTGCTCTTATGGCACACGATAAGGTTGTTTTTTAGCGAGCTTTTTTTTTGCAAGTTAGAGGCCTTCAAATTAATTGAATTTTTGTAGACTTAATATTATCATTATTTAGAAGATCTCCACAAAAAATCAGCTCAATCAAAGATATTTAACCCTCTAAACGAATCACTTTAAATATCAGTCGTTCATTCATATTATTAAAGTCTAAATTAAGTGTTCGTGGTGCTAAAAGGTGCTAGAGGTTTCCGATTGAACTGATTTTTTTAGATATGATCCAAATAATATAAATAACACACATTTAAAAAAATCAGACTGGACAACCTTAACAAACTAAACAAAACATAAAACCTCAAAACTTAGCACATGTTAACAAAATCTTTAAATATTTTATGATTATGATTAGATGAATACGAATCATCATGTCGCCGACCAATAACCTAGAAAAGACATTGACGTTGATAATCACCTTTTAGCAAATTTTTTTTTTTTTTTTGAAAATTCCTTTTAGCAAATTCTAACAGTTGAAATTAAGGATTTAACGCTGGAGAGAGAAAGTAAGTAAGAGAGAGAAAGAAAGAAATAAATGAAAAATCACAATGGTTTAATCTCAATGAATAAATATTGCGAGCTTGTACAATCATATAGAAATGAGAAATCGCAATGGTAATTATGAGCACCCAACTGCTCCTTAAGAGCACGTGCAATTCTTATTGAGTCTAATTTTTTAACCTCAGATTAATCGAAAAAAAAATACATCCTCAAACGTATATGATAGTTTAAGGATGGAACTAGTCTATGCTTTAGTAATTTATTAATTAATAATAATTATTAAACGAGTCACTTCTAGGTTTAATCTAATTAACGTGATTCTTGAGCCTCCAATAATAATGATTTTTCTATTCGGTGTTTACAATGTTTTAGTAAGCCTTATTATTTTATTATGGGTGCTGTTAAAGGAGTTCTCAAAAATGTTAAGGGGGTGGACAAGTTAAATGGGCTTTTAACCCAAAATCAGTTTTCTAATATTTTCCTATTTTTTACTANCCCTTAGTAAAACTATGTCCATCCCCCCAACCATTTTGAAGTATTTAGTCCACCCCCCTATCATGTCCACCCCCCCTAACATTTTTGAGAACCCCTTTAACATCACCCTTTATTATTTTATTTTTGACATACATAGTAATTTAATTTTATACCTACATGTCGGCAACACGTGCATGAGCGCGCGTATTATTATAGCATAATTAATCTCTAAGCCCTATTTGAAAATAGAGTGTCTAATCTATATAATAAATTTTCTCTGTCAGTCTAATTGAAAAATAAGTATAACCATTGTTTTATAAAAAGGTGCATGACTTTAAATAGTTGAAATGAAAAACATTTTGATAAAGAATATAAATTTAATAAACCCAATTTTAAACTTAATTCAAAGACATTTTTATCCTTGGGAAAATTTTAAAAAATAAGGATAAAATCTGTAAATGGGTTTATTTTGAGATATGCTGTTGTATTAATCAAAATGAATCCTTGATAAACTTGTAATGCATTTTTTTTTGAAAGAAATAAGTTTATTTTAATAAAATCAGTAACTCGATGATGCTAGCGGAAATTGAACATAAATATAAACTGTTAGCAATTAGATACTACCAACATGTCATGTATAATTTTGCCAAAATCAAGGATTTGATAACACCACATTCAAAGATTTGATAGCACCACATTCCAAGGACACATTAAGGTAAGATAGGTCATTGTGTGTGAAAAGTTGTGATTGGATACATTGGAGCCTTCTAGCAAGTTGAACAAAGTTCCAAAAACATAAAATAAAATATTCAAACATGGGAAAAAAGAATCTAACATTAATTAGGGTTAGGGTTTTGATAGACCAAAAAGGTTGAGTGTTATAGAATCCAAGAATTTCATCAAAGAACATAGTCATCATTTTTTAATTAAAACCTTTTATTTTTTTAATAATTTTCACTTTTGTTCGAATTTGAAGTCACAATTAAATTCACAATTATTCCATACCTTGATATAGTATAATTAACGTTGGAACAACGATCCTCCTTCTAACATGAAATCCCTTATTGAAAAAACATTATCTTTTAACCTAATATAGAAATTCAAAATCTTGAAATTTCACGTTCTCATGATCTTAAAAGATACAAAACAGACTGGTTGCAATAATATATTTTATAACTTAAAACTCGTGACAAATCAAAATGACTTCTTTTTTATAAGAATTTCAAGTTGTTATGTATGTAGGGACTAAAAAATATAATTGATTCAGATAATTTATCACTGAAAATCCTAAAACTAATCAATTAATAGTCTGTTTAGACAAGGGATTTTGTGGGGACCAGGAATTTGGTGGAAAAATATGATTTTTCTACAAAATTCCTGGTCCCCACAAAATCTCTCCCCAAAATTCCTTATCCAAACAGACTATAAAACTATTTTCTCCCAAACACCAACTTGGAATTTCAAATTCATACATTTTTTTTCTGCTAGGGGCAACGAGGATCAAATCATAGGATCTTCTAAAATCTTCAGACAGTCAAGAGTTAAGTAACCAAAATGTAGAACGAGAGTAAAAACAAAAGTAAAGCGGTAGCAAACCGGAGCACTCAATTGAAAATAATACAAATTTTTTTTTCTTTTCAGAGGAAGAGCTAAAATTTTATTGATAGTGAAAATGGACAATTTGGAAGCAAAAGTAAAGTTCTGAAACAGAAGAAGCATCACTTCGGTACAACGGTTCTGATTCCTATGCAGGTCGGCAAACTCAGGACAGATACGAAGAAATTTTAAAAGTGAAGGAGCAATGGTGGTAATTTTACATGATAAACCGTACCAAACACATTATTTAGACGATTAGACCTTAACAGAGCACATGTTGCTCATGTTACAAACTGCCAAGGACACATCCGGTATTTTATGCAGTAAACGACAAACCGTATTGATTTCCGTTCACATCCTCCTCGTAAACACTGTAGAGTGAGAGAGAGAAAACTAATGATAAGTGGGCTATGTTATTGCCAGGTACTTTTTAATTATCAACAGGAACTACTTTTAGAAAGAGAACGTGGACCAGTTAAAGTCTGCCATTTGTACGTGGTGTTAATCACGTGATTTTTCAACCCAGCATTCCTCAAATGAGGTTGCTTCTATTTTACATTTTTTTAAGCCCATAATCGTGGGATCTAGACTTAAAAGACTCCAGATTAATTTGATATTTTATATGGTTTGTTGATTTTTGCATTTTAATATGCTACATGTCAACTTATGCCCTAACCCTAAACAAGATTTATTCAATGTTTTTTATGAGTATAATTTTAATTAATTATGAAAACAAGAAATTGAGCTAAGAGTCCTATTTTTTCTTAAGTAATAGACAGGGTAGGGTCCAATTTTATTTTTATTTTAAAAAAAAACTCCATTCTACCCGAAAAATGCAATCTGTAAGTTGCATAAAGAGGGACTAAATTTATAAACATTTATTTGTTATTCTAAACATAAAAGTAAGCAGCATGTAAGCTATTTAATCTAATTGGTAATTTATTTAAAACCAAAAGTTATAAAAGATGAACTTGGGGAAGGTCATAGATCACGTGCCTCTTAACTTAAATTAGCTTGTTGATTTTGTGCATGTGGCATATTTTTATGTATTTTTATCAAAATTCGGCACATATCAATACATCAACCATGTGTTATATTCATGTCTTATGTATGAAAATTGTTGTTAAAAATTAATTTATAAATAAAATATAATAACCTATTTAAATTTAGAATTTTGAACCCAAAAAATTTCCCTCTTAATCATTTATTTGTATTCTTATAAAAAAGATTAATAAAAGCGTTATCAGATATTAATTACTCAAATACAGCTCACCTACATTATTAGCTTGTTTCCTACTAATTTAATGTTGTTAGTCTTTAATTGAGGGTTGGTTGGTAAACAAATTAAATGCCCGAGGTACCAAAATTTCATTAACAACACCTAAACTAATTTCAGAATGGAAGTTATCAGAAAGTGCCTGACCTTATCATACTAGAAATAAACTATAATAGAATCGCCCAAAAAATCTGAAAAGCAAGGCGAGTTTTTAATAGGAGTGGGACGGGTAGCTTCGGGCAGCCGGTGGTGGACAGCTGGGGCAACTTAGGGCAGCCCAACGACGTGTACGGCTTCTGCCCTCTCGATTCCCCAATGTCCGACAAATAACTATACAAGAAAAAATAAAACCCAAAAATGTCATCAAATTCATTTAATAATTATTATTATTTTCCTAAAAAGATCTCGCATTTTTAATATTTGTTTCAGATTTAAAACATCAAATGATCTAAGCCGTTGATATTCCATATTTTTATTTATAAGAGGAAATAATAAAAAGTATACAGAAGTCTCAACTATTTATGGTATGATCAACAATGTGGTGGGATCCACTGATTGAATTATCGTACCTACTGTTATTCGCCACGTGGCATCGCCCTAAAGAAGGAAATAAAATCCTTTAGCTTTCAATACTTCTTCTGGTATGTTGTCCTTTCTCTCCTCAAAGTTGAAAACCGATTGACGGCCTTGATTTTCTTCATCATCTGAAATTTTGCTTTTAGTCTTCTTCTTCTTCATCATCTTCAGCTCTCAAAATTTTGATTCACTTTTTTTTTTTTTTTTTCTTCTGATCTTTTCAGTTATAAATTTTAGAACTTCGATCAATCAGTTCTAATCTGAACTTTTTTTGTTTTTTTTGTTTTGGATCGTTTAAATGAATTGTTTCAGAGAGATTATCAAGATTAAATCCATTTTTGTTTCTGCAAATCAAAAAGTGCAGAATCAAACTCTTTGATTTAATCTTCTTGCAACATCGATAACTCCATCAACTACCTTTCCTTCTAGAACTTTTATCTTCTTCTTCTTCTTCTTCTTCTTCTTCTTCTTCTTCTTCTTCTTCTATTAGTTGAGCATATTAGAGAAGAAGAGATGTTGGATCTTAATATTGCAGTATCGGAAGATTCAACGACCTGTGATGAAGAGGAGATTATGATGGTGAAGGTTCGAGAAAGTTCTGGAAGAGGACAAGTTGATGATTCTGGAACTTCGAATTCCTCTGTTGTCAATGCTGAAGCTGCTGCTTCCAGTAATGGTGGTGAAGAAGACTCATGTTCAACTCACACCAAACGTACAAGAAGTGACGATCTCTTAGTCTTCAACTTCGATATCTTAAAGAAGAAGGATGTTGGAAGTAAAATTACTGCCGCTGTGGAAGACGATGTGGAGGGAAATCTGACTCTGTTTCAATCGAGTTTCGTAACGAAACAGCTTTTTCCGGTGAGTGATGGTGACGGTTCTGGTGGTTTCAATTTGGTGTTTCCATCTTTGGATTCTTCTTCCTCTCGGTCGCATTGGATTGATCTGTCTTCCCGCCATGTAATTGGTGGCGGGAAGCCGGAGGTGAAGGTTGTGCAGCAGCAACAACCACAACAGCAGCAGCAGCAGCCGAAGAAGAGCCGGAGAGGACCGAGGTCTCGGAGCTCTCAGTATAGAGGAGTCACATTTTATCGGCGAACTGGGAGATGGGAATCTCATATCTGGTTAGTACTTTGTTTGAAGAAATTTGACCATACTTGTCAAACCGAATATGATCTTTAAACTTTAATGTGTTTCTCACTCTTTTATATGTTTTCAACGAATTTTGATTTTGTTGAACAGGGATTGTGGGAAACAAGTGTATTTAGGTGAGGAATTAATCTGTAAATCTTTCTGGTTTTGGTTGAATTTCTTTTTACTAGTGTAAGTGATGAATTTATTGTATCTCTTGGCCTATTTTGGGGTTTTCTAGGTGGATTTGACACTGCTCATGCTGCGGCGAGGTAAAGATCGTGTTCATTGGATATCAGAATTCAACTTTCTATCTTCAATTTCGAGCTGTTTTGATTGAATTTCTTTCATTTGGGTTTTCTGATTTCAGAGCATATGATCGGGCTGCGATCAAGTTCCGAGGAGTTGAAGCTGATATCAACTTCAATCTCAGTGACTACGATGAAGATCTGAAGCAGGTACTAGTTATACTTTATTCTAATTAGCACTGCTTCTTTTTTTTTTTTTCGTTTTCTTTTGCTCCTTGTTGTTGGGGATTTGATTGGATATTAATCCTCCTTCAATTAATGAAATTTAGATGACAAACCTGACCAAGGAAGAATTTGTTCACATCCTTCGTCGCCACAGTACCGGATTTTCAAGGGGTACTTCAAAGTACAGAGGGGTTACGCTGCATAAATGCGGAAGATGGGAAGCTCGTATGGGGCAATTCCTCGGCAAGAAGTAAGATAGAACATCATCACTTCATTAGACTATTTTTCAGTTTTTCTTTTTTTTTTTTTTTCATTCAGACTGAAACTACATTCTTAAATAATCTTATGCTATGGTATATTGGAAAATTAAGCATCTCTAAAATGGATCATCGAAACTTCTAATCGGGGTGTTATATACTAGCTCTAGGAAAAAATTCTAAGATTCCTAACTAATAAAAGAAGAATACTTGGGAACCAATTTTCATCAATGAGAATGCAATGCTTGCTTGCAGGTATATATATCTTGGGCTATTCGACAACGAAATAGAAGCTGCAAGGTCTTACTGATGATGAATTTTCACTACCTTTGATATCGAATATTTTACCTTAATAAGGTTTCATCCAACACAATTCTCCTTTTTGGTTCTTGGAATCAGGGCTTATGACAAGGCTGCTATCAAATGTAATGGAAGAGAAGCAGTCACCAATTTTGAGCCAAGTACATACGCAGGGGAGATAATACCCAAGATCCACAATGGAGGTATTATTTTAACATAGATTCTCCTTTGTATGGTAGTTTGTTATGGTTCCTTAATTTCTCAAGGAGATAATAATTCTTTTACCTTTTCTATGGCTTCCAGGCACCAATGACGAACTTGACCTGAACTTGGGGATTTCTACCCCTTCTTTAGCTGATGGTCGATGCGTGAGCAACGGTGTGGCTGGTTTCCAATTCAGTTACAGCCCATTTGGCATTCATGATGCTAAGAGAGCAAGGGTAATAATCAAATGAACTGTTTGAAATTCTGTTTTGCATTGTTTCATATTTAGAACTCACTAGTTCAAGACCACCCCTCTTTTTAAGTATCCATCAGCTTTTCAATGAATTTGGGGAACTTGTTCATTCAGAGATTAGCTCTATTAAATAGTTCAAATATCTGAAGTACAATTCAGTAGTCTTGGTTGTCATCTGAAGTACAATGAACATGTATATTGAAACTTCACTAGTTTTAGTCCTTCAATTGGATATTCGATTGAGCAGGAAATTCAGTATGTTACTTTAAGCTATTGACTAACTGTCATCTATCATGCTTTTCCAGACGGACAACCCTGCGTCAGCAACACAGCGTGTTCAACCCCTCAACGGCCGAGCAATGGCATCCGAGTACCCTCCATTCTGGATTGGCATATCTCCCAGTTTATTTCCCAATTATGAGGTATTTTCTTTATTCGATAATAGTTGTTTTGTTGTTAATTTTCTTCTGGAAAGAAATAAAACACAATCACTACTCCACTTCTCTCCACCTAGCCTATCAAATTTCAGAAGCATGTAACAACCTTGACTTTCACTTGTTAACATTGCTACGGTGTAAATATCCTTAAATGGGAATAATCACAGTTCTTCTTAGAGTATCACTTCTACTGCAAACCTTATATTTAGTTTTCATTTCTAGATCTAGACGAGGATAATTCCTTGCTTTTGATCTCGAACTTAAATACTAGTGATGGACAATTTCTTATTGATTTGCAAAATATTTTTTCTCTCACAATGTGAGCACCTAATCATAATCCTCATCCTAAGTAACCTTCTCCCAGGAGAAATTACCAAATTCGTGGTAAATTAGTTTGAAACTGCAGTAAACTACTTGATTAGTTCTTTCCTTTTTTTCTTCCTCGTTTAGCTCTTTTGGAGCTGTGGATAAGTGTAGTTATACTTAATGAGAAAAACTTGTCTTTTCATTCTTTTACAGAATAAAATCATCTCCATATGGATCTTGTTATTTTAGAGTTGCTAGTTTACTCGATCCCTAGGACACTACTTCACTGTAATATCACTTCTTTTCCCATTACAGGAAAGAACAACAGCAAGGAAGGTTGAAGTAGGTTTGCCAGTACTCGCAAACGGGTCATCGCAAACTAATGGCTCCAATGTGCCCACCACCACAATGCCACTGCTTTCAGCTGCAGCATCATCAGGATTCTCTTCTTCAGCTACCATTGCTTCATCAGCTGCATTTCCTCCACCACACCCTCCGAATATCAACACCACCTCTGACTACTATCGCAGGATCTGAAACTACCAAGATCCATCTATAAAAAATATTTGGGTAATCAACTAGAACATCCGAGCATTCCTTTCTTGCTCTATATTTATTTGTTAGACTCGCAGACCTTTATCATTTATGTTGTTACACCTCCCTCTAACAGTTCGAGCTTTTAGAGCAAGTGGCTGTGGACACAGTATGAGAGCTAAAAGGCCTCTGGAGGTTGTGGGTTCAGGTAACCAGCGTAGTGCTGAAGGGGAGAGTGTTATTGTGTGATATGTGTGTCTATTCAAGTGGTTGTTAACACTTGAATATAAAACCTCGTATATAATACCAAGGCCACGTATATACGTCTCGACAAGTCTATTGATAGAAGCAATTATACTACTAGAAACTTGGAATTTGGATCCAATATATGGGTATTGTTTGGATTTGATGACAAAATATATCCATTTACTTGATGGTGGTTTTGCATTCTAAGGTGCTGCCTGTTCTTCACCTTTTCATCATAAGATGTCTCTTAGAGCACATTTCATCACTCCTGACTAAAATAAATCACAGCTTCATGCATCTATATATAGCTACTGTATTAGTTGATGATAACCAGATCTGAACTAAAACCCATTTATTCTAACTGCGCTCAGTTTCAGAACTGAACAGATGCAATGAACCTGATTTTTCAAACTACAGCTGTAGTCGAATAATGTGTGAAGGATATAACAGAATCCCATTCCCACCACATCAGTTCAATTTCTCCGTGTGTTTTTTTGGATAGGAATTTCTCCATGTACATGTAAAGTCAGCATCCATTCGTTGCGATTGATATGACATGTTAATAGTAATTCCATATGTAAAAGCAATAAAAAGCAAAAGAGAATTACAAAAGAGAAAAAGGAAGATAAAAGCAAAGAGAATTACAATAGAGAAAAAGTAAGATAAAAGATGAGAAAGAAATGTAGAAGTATTTGAAGTATAGAAATTGGAGTCTGTCTGCAAACCAACTTTGATTTAAACCCACCACAACCTCTTCAGTACGAAGAGTAGTAGTACGCAATTGTTAGTGACTCCTCGTGGAGTCGAAGGATCCCAATATGAGGCCTATCGTAATTGGATTTTCTCTCGAAAGGACAAAAGTTTGTATTAATATTGAGGACATGTTAGTAAAGATACTACACATAGGGCAATGCACCTCTTGTCGGTTGCCCAATACATCTCTATCTTTCGCTTTCAAGTGTGTCATTACCTTTTTTTTGTTTTTTTTTTTGGTTTTTAAAGCTTCTTTCACGATTTCACCCTAAACATTCCTCAAAACAGAACTTACATCTCAGTCAAAAAAAAAAAACGCTATGATCTGCCACCGTGTGCCCTCCTCTATTTACTACTAGCAGGAAGGGGAATAATAAGTGTGAACTGTGAACATACAACTAACTAGCTTTGATTTAGAGGGATGTCACTTTCAACACACACAATATGGTGATTGTATGTTATCATTTTTTTTTATTATTATTTTTATGACTTCTTTCTTTTATTAAGCTATACCTGCTTCTCTTCTTTAAAAGGTTCTAAATTTTGAGTGGTTGGGGTTTGTTTATCTTAGGACGTTAGGTTTTTGGTTAAGTTGGGACCTCTGGGTCGTTGGGTATCATTAATTTTTCTTTTGGTCCCTCATTTGAGGGGGAATTCAATGGTCTTCACCCAAGAAAAAAAATTGTGGGTTTCAATGGGAACACACTTATGGTGTGAAATTGAAGTTCGTGGGTGATGTTTAAGTGGCTCTCACAATCAATAATTCTGAATCTGTGGTGGCACGGGTCTGTGAATGAGAATAGGAAAAGATGACTGTGATATCAGGAAAAAGGGTTTTGCTATTTGAACACAAAAAAAAGTGACTAAGGTTCATTCCAAGGGCTGATTTTCAATAAAAATATTCTTCTCACTATATAGATCAACTATTTGTCGAGCATTTAAGTGAGTAATTGTGAGCCAACAATCCCTCGGAATTTAAATTAACAAAATTTGTGTTATTTCCTCCAAACTAATCCAATTTCATTGAAATCAAGCGCAATCAAACATAACCTCAAAGCGTAAGCAATGTTTACCTAAAGAATCATCAGAAGACTGCTTTCTAAAAAGAATTGATCGCCGAGATAATATCTTTATCTCGGAAAAGGGCTCTTCTCACTTTTTGTTGTCAATTTATGGTTTTATGGGATAGGCGGAGAGCTTCGAGATTGTTTGACATTACACTGCAGCAAATTGACATTATTGGGATGCAGTAAGTGGGGGCGAATCATCAGACAAGATTGCCAAGAAACTGTGAGAAATCCTGTGCTTTCAATTGATCCACAGTAGTACATGAATACTTGCTGGGGTAAAAAATTACAAAGGAACTTCAGGAAACTGTCATAACGGATAAATGAGCACCAAGAATCTCTTTGCCATACACAATCATAAATTCCAAACTGAAATACCAGCATGCATAGGATTATGACGCCATGCAGCAGCGAAGGTCTCCAATCTCCTGAGGCATCTTGTCAGCAGCAGCATTGCCCTAAAATTCCCAGATCCATTGCCTGATCAAATTCCCAATAGCCATGGGCAATGAAATTTATATCAAAAGAAAAAGATTAAAGAGCAAAATGTGACGGGTCCTTCAAAAGAGATTACAAAACGCATTCCCTGATCTTCTTCTGAACTCCATGGAGAGCTATATTATGAACATTGCAGCAAACTTGGTTTTTCCAAGTCAGACTTCTGTCCCTTCGATCAATAGTTGACTGCAACAGCCTGTCTTTCTGAAGTGTAGACCCAAAAAAACCTCATTCTCTGGAGGATGAACCTGTAAAAACCCTCATTCTCTGGAGGATGAACCTGTCTGAACCTGTCGCTCATTCGTGCAGAGCATTTCATAGCACAACTTTTCAAGGCATGGATTTCTTCCAGCTTACCTGCAGATAAAAAACATAATTGTTAGTATAGAAGAGTGAAAACTTATTGCTCCCATAATCAACAGCGGGAGAACAAAACATGATTTAATGTTTTCTGGTAAAATTATTTTTTTTCCGTGTCCAATAACACCAAACATAACCCTTACCCGCAGCTACCCCAAATCCAAGTGATCCAACAGCTCAATACCACAACTCAGAATAGCTAAATCCTTGAAGATTCTCCAAACAAAGTAACAAGTGCCAAATGAAACCAGGTAGAGTTGGTACCATCCCCCAGAACAACTGTGGTCTTATGCATACAATCACACATCCTGCTCCCTCTACCAGATGTCAAGCAGGCAGTTCTGCCACCCTAAAAATCACATCCCAAAAGCTCTGTTGTATAGATCACCTGAACTGGGAATTCGATACTTAAGATCCTCGTGACCAGGAAAATACTTTTCAAATCCAAGTCTCTCATTTCTAAGGAGTTCTGCAAGGACCAGGTCATTTCCATTTTGAACCTCATTCCAACCGTCCCAATGGCCATTTGAAATGTGAACATTTCTAGACTGAAATGGTGATTGTGCAAAGGGGAATTGCTCCGGATTTCTCAAAGGAATACTATAGGAATCATTCAGAGGAGAAAATCTATCCCCAATTTGATCATGAAATCTCAGGTTCTGTTGTGCAGAGATGGATTGCTGCATCAACAGCTGAAGTCTAGGATCATGTTCAGAACCCCTCATCTGTGGAATGAAGTTGTTAATCCCATTTGGCAGCATCCCTTTGCCAACGGCCAATATTGCAGGATCATTAAATTCAACGTCTTGGATGCTGCCAACGCTTCCAGTTGGCTGTGTCCGATACTGATTTCTTGAGAAGGAGTTTTCAAGTAAATGATTTACTGGAGAAGAAAAGGAAAAGAGAAATAGAAAAGTTAGAATCACGTTAAGCAGTCCCTCGAACTGCATGAAACGAATTTGAAAATAAACAAACCAGAAGTATTAAAAGTCTGGTCCACTCTCTCTTGAGAAGAAAACCCTGGAGGTGTTGCTCTGCTAGGAACTGAAAATCCAGGAGGGGCTGAAATTGGAGCTCTTGAAACTGTTGATGAATAATATCAGAGTATGTAAGTTTAACATCATTAATACCAAATTATATCCAACTGAATACGAACCCTGCTAGATGTCCAAATAAAGACCAGATAACCATGGACACAAGAAGAGGATGATTCAAGTGTTCCTAGTTTTCAAATGCTCATGTCAAAATGTCCTTTGAAGTTTAGTACCTCGTCGGTAAGTGATATAGATGGATCCTTATGGGACTAATATTTGGCATTGCAGAAGAAATATTGAGCATTGAAGGTGGATATATATAAAATATGTTTACTATACAACCATAATCAGAAAAAAAAAAAAAAAAAAAATCCCAATAAGTAGTAGAACAGTTGCAAGCAATGAAAGTAACATCATTGCACTCTTAGCCACAAAAATGGTCCACCGACAAGAACTTGCAGCCCTTGAGACTGTAGAAGTCCCTTAGCTACGCAACCCCCAGAAACATTGTTCTTGTCTAGGACGAAAATAACGGATAACAAATCTATTGCAAATCATGGAATGTGGTCTCCCTCATCCAGCACTTGCCACATAATCTACATAACTTCAACCTCCAAGCCCCCTAGCGAACTGTCACCACTCACCACCTCCCAAAACAAGCAACAAATTTCAACTATCGCAAGGAATGTAACCTCCTGGATCTCAGTTGAATAATGAGTGGCTAGTTTATCATTTCCATTAAGTTATCCTATTACTTGTTGATTTTTTTTTCTAGTTTCTAGGTTCGTTTAAGAAGGCATTCTAGCGACTTCCAACACCTCATACTTCGGACCATGGAGTCACCTAACCCCACTCACCCATGTCTAAACATTGTTCTAGCATGCACAACCCGAGGAAAACTGTGATAACAAAGTAACATAAAATGTAAAGCTACGCTCCTTCTGCACTAATGCCATAAAGGGTGAGATAAAAAGTTGGCATCCAATATTTGATGACTTGAAGAACGAAATCAAGCAAGAATAACTGATTTATATTTCTATACTGCTAAAATTCCTTACTGATAAACGATTCAAATGGTAGATTCCCAGCCATCCTTCGTCATTTGGGTAAAGAATCTACCATTATTTTCCTATTTCAAAAAAAATTGGTAGATGCTAGGCCCAAATTCGAAGGATGGCAACTCAATCAATCTTCAAAACTAAGAAGCACAAATATAACAAAAAGCACAGAGATGAACAACAAACTAGATAGAAACAACTATAGCAAAAGGGCAGTATGATCCTCATTTTAAACTACAACAGATAAGTAACCATCAATATCAAGTTCAATTGATAGAAACCAGAAAGCTTACTAGGTGAGACGACCGAATGGCTAATTGGAAAAGTATCAGATTCCTCTAAAAGATAGGATGAAAAACCAGGCTGACGCTTTTCCAAGTATAAATCTCCGTTAATCACAGAATCCTGATGAATGGAGTACTTGTTCATATGCCCAGTGTTACTAGAAGAAGGAGGCTCCAAATAAGGTCCTTGTGAAAGATCCTCCTGTCTTGCGAATGAGAACCTGGATTGATTGCTACTTTGTACTTTCCGTGAACTAGAGACTTTAAGAGAACCATCCTCAGTTTCGCTGAATAATTTAGCTAAATTGTGAGGTGAAGCCAATGAAACATCCCATGCATCAAAGTCCATCGACAAAATATTCGAGATGATGCTGCTTTCACCCATATCTACAGTACTATTTTTCAGAACATCAGCTGCATCATCATTAAAACTTCCCAAGTATCTACCTGCTTCAACATTTGACTCAAAGCTGGGACGATCAAAAGTCCTCTCTAATTCAGTATAACTGCTGTTATTGTTCTCAAAGTACCCATTAGACAATAACAATTCACTAGATCTAAATGGAAGAGAGGCCTCAACAACTTTTGTTGGCACAGCTATATGATCCCCACTGGGATGATTGCTTGCAGTGCAACTATCATCATTTTTCCAGGTATGTCCATTAGAATGACTTACACCTTTGAGAAGATTAGGTGAGTTAGGCAAATGCAATGGATGACCAACTTCTGAAAACTTCAAACTTGGCCCATCCAGATCTTGTAAATCTTCTTGAGCTTCACCTCTTCTAACCAATGACTCTGATCCCCAATCAGACAGTTCTCTTGAAACAAATACACCTTCAGATGCCCTGGCAGTTTCCCTTGTTGAAAGTGAAGTAACTGATTCTCTAACAAAAGGTTTACTACCATGTTCGTAATAGAGTTGCTCTAAGCCCTTGTTAGCAAGCGAACTAGATGAAAGATGACTAGAAACTGAACCATTAGCATTAGAAATTTCAGTGCCAGTATGGCTACCAATGGCTATTGACGACAACCCGGAACACAATCTCTGAGTTGTTTCATCTGTAGCAACATTCCCACGCTTGTCTGAAGCTGAATTACTAGGTTGTCTATTAGATACCTCAGAGTTTCTAACATTTAATAGCATTGTGACGCCGCCATCCTTATTCTCAGATACAGGAGGACATGTAGCAGAAAATGCATCTTGGACAACCTCTTCAGGTGTATCATGGGTAGTTGTTTTACAATCTCTAGCCATGGATTGTTTGCAAATTTCCGAATACCCAAATTTACAGTTAGGATGTACCACATGTTTTTCTTCAGTTTCCATAGATTTCTTTCCTACATCAGTAAGTAATGTAGAAGCCTTCATTGTGCTTGCAACTGCTGATGGGAACACGAATGAACCATTGCATCCATCAGGGTTTTGTTTGATAGGCACAGTTGGACAATCTGAAGCTGTAGTCAGTGGAAGTCCATTTGAAGCACGCGATCCCCTGGCGAAGGATTAATATATTTTAGCAGTAATACCTCACAGACCAAATGAAAAAATCTACAGATAAGTGGCATACCATGAAGCTGCAGCTGGAAGAGAAATAGATCTTCCAGAAGCCCCACTGGGTGGAGAACCTTTAACATGACTTGAAGAACTCTGGTGCACAGAGAAAACCAAGCTATGATCAGAATGAAAGTCAAAGAAACGCATTAAGAAGCATAAAAAAGTTTGCAATATCCCATAGATAGAAACAATCCAACTTCAACTACCAGTTGGTCATCCTATGCATTCACATATCTTTAACTTTCATGTAGCAATCCATGTAGTATAGTACTTATGTATTTCTCGCAAAAAGGAAAAGTTAATACTCTGTTTCGCACATTTGGAACACTTCTGACGATAGGTTTCTCTGAAGGAGCGCTGACATTATGTTCATCTGTTGGAGGAGGCAATACATTCCCTGAACGCAGCATATTAATTGTAGCACCGGTAATTTGCTGGGCTCTACTCCTTTATAAGTGCAAAATAAGTTAGGTATATCATATGATAAAACTACAATAAGAATCAATGCAAATATTCACATACTCAACAAAATACTCAAAAGAAAAACTACAATTAATAGAGCAACAGGATGCAAATCCAAAAGAGAACTAATAATATCATTAAACACTCAAACGGCTCTCAGTGAATTCAAAAGGCCATGAGTCAACCTCTAAAAAGTTATCCAGAAGTTGGAAACCGAAAGGTCTCTCCCCATTTTCAATGGATGATAGCTTGGGTACATTACAGGAGCATGGTTCCTCATTCTTCAACATATATCTTTGGCAGCATTCAAGTGGTTTACTACTTATTGAGAAAAAGAACACAGAGAAGGATGGCAAATCAAAATAGTATGCAAGGATCAGGAGTCTCTGGAACACTTTTCTACACCAAGGTGGTGTTCCAACCCCAAATTCAACATGTAAAGAATCTTAACAATCCAAGCATTTGTTTTCCAGCGATAAGCTTATGTTCTTTACCATGATATAGTAGTAGGGGTAAAAAAGTGATACATGGTTTTGTTTCAACAGTTGGCACAAGAAATCTTAACATCCAGAATGGTTCGAAGGGTATGAAAACAAGAAACATCCTATATAATTTTCACCTTGATGCAGTTATTCCTACTTTAATTGATAAGTCTCCTCTATAAACTCAGAAAGAAGAATGGAAGAGCACATAATTCTTGTGATAACCTTGAGCAGATCATAATACACTGCCATTTGTTGAATCCACAAGGAACTCTTCTAGACAATGGTGGATAACATTTTTCTAGGAAACTGATGGCACATAGGAATCTTGGAAAACCTAAAATTTTTCTATCGTCTGTCATCTCACGAATGGTAGCTAATGTATGCCTTACCCTAATTCAAAACAGTGTCCCATACCTCTGGTGGAAAGGGGAAAGGACTGAAATGGGAACTACGCAAACCTAAGCAGGTATAACTTTCAATACCCAGTGTGCAAGGATTGGAGAATCGACTAATAAGAGAAAATGGTCTCACAAGTCCCCAGCAGAAAAACCCATCTCATGAAGTCTCGTTTTTCTCTTTTAGCAGCTCCATAATAACCATTACAATTAAACACAAAGACAGCAGGCCAATGGAGTTTACTAAAACATAAAATCATCAGAAAAAGAAGAAAAAAAATCCAACCACATGCTTTTGCATTATTCCTAAATTTCAATAGAAGAGGCTATATTAACAGTAAATGGAAGGGGAAGAAAACATCAACAAAAAGAAAGTGACAAAACCAAGTGCACCCATTTTATGAAGATATACCTTGTGTATGCTGAAACTATCTCATCTTTACTAAAACTATCTTCTTGTCTGCCAACTTCATGCAAATATAAGCAATCGGGATTATTACAGGGCTGGACAAATGAAAACAACACTTTCAGTTAAACAAAAGTAACTTCCATTGCTGCTTTTCACAAAGAAAACGTCACGCAAGCATGCATCCTCAAATTGATAACTTGTTAACCGTACCGTGTTTCTCAACCATGCATGACAATACTTGGTGGTTCCAAAGCATGCTCTGCAAATGAAAACACAAACAGGTATCAAGATGATAACAAAAAGTCCTGCTTAATTATGTACTTGCTGACTAATGGAGCATGATCTTACCTTAAGGATCTATCTTCTAGTACAAAACCATGCACCGATTGTATACATCGAACTGCCTCATCCTCTTTGGAGTAAGTAATATATCTGAACAGGTAACGAAAAGATGGATCCAGAAAATTTTATACTACAATTCAGACAAAGTTTCAGTTTTACGCTACGAACATGAAAGACAACTTAATTGCTCCTACTTAAGATAACTGAAGCAGTATCAAAATATGCAGTGCTCTTAATAAACTGAGAGGAACTGCAGTAAATTTTAAGTATGGAAACTGAATCATTGATGCTAATGATAAAAATAAAATAAAGATCATAGGAGATTCATTTCCATAGAATGAGCTCAGTTCATGAAGGCAATATTTGTAGACCCAAAAAAGGTATCGAACCTAGATTTTCTACGAAGTCATAACAAAACTTGAAAGTTGAAACCTGATAAACATAAGAAAGAATGACAACCAATGAACTTACACACTAAAAGTGTTGTTTGAAGAATATTGTATGGCCCCCCCAGCATTTCGAGATATAGACACCTTCAGAACCTTTCCATACTGACCAAAATACTCCTTACGCTGAAGAAGCTGTTCAAAACCATAAAACCACATTTAAACACTACAAAAATAGAAAATGAAAGACCAAACTGATTATGAACACCAAGACCCACTGAATAACTCAAGCAGATACTGATGTAGCGAGATAAAACAATTGTCAGCAGGAATCACTCATTTAGATATTGATGTGGAGAGGACCAGAGCAGGAGCATATGTGGAGGAAATACGCACATCTTCATCAGCTAAACTGGAAGGTAACCCAATTATGTAAACCAGGTGGCGTTGAATAACACGAATGCTGCTAAGATGCTTTCTTCCTTCAGATGCTTTTGCCTTTACCTTCTGTGGCTTTAGTCTTCTCTCTGAATTGATTTCAGAAACTAACCTGTTGAGAGGAGAGCACATCATGAGCTTTCTCATTTTTCAGATCATGCACAAACATAAGTATAATGTGACTATGTACCGAAACAACCTTTCACATTTCACGGTCATCCCTACAATTTTTTCCTTATCATAAGAAGTGCGGCATGCCGGACACCGTCCCTCCGTATTATCCTTCTCAGCCATGTCCATTATGTGATTCCAACACCAAACACAAATCTATAGAGATGAAGAAAACAGTTGGAAAAATCAAAAGCCATGTTCACTCAACTGCATGAAGAGCTCTTACATAAGGAAAAATACAATAGTTTGAATAATAATAATAAAACACCATAAATGCCCAATAGAAAATCCACAAATAACAACAAATTGTATATCATACATCATAACCACATTGACACGGCTTCAATTGCTGATCCGTCAAATCCATCTCTTCAGTGCAAAGAGGACACGTCTTCTCTCCCTCATCACCCATGATTGACCTTGAAAAAGAAATAGAGAAAATTCAAGTCCCAGCAAAGATGATTATGCATTTCGTGGACTCCCTAAAATCCGAATATACACACATATATTAACGAATAAGTAACAAGTTCTCGAAATGAAGCGCATGCACTTTCTCAACATGCACTATATGGTCGAGCAGAGTGGGTCATACTTCACTAAACAAATGCTTCCAAGAAAAAAACCCTAAAAAATGGACAAATCAAACCCTAAAAATCACCACAGTTTTATAAAGTACAATTACCGTCTCCAAATAGATAGGGTTAATTGAAACCCTAAAAGCAAAACGTTTACCGCAAAATGGATCAGAAGAATATATAAACACTGATCATAGTTAATCCTCACAAACGAAACCAAAATTGCATCAAGTAATCTCGAGTAAGTACAAGGCATGCCGCAGATACTATCAAAGATTAATAATGGAAAAAAAAAAAAAACATGTGTAAATCAAGAACCATAAACAAAATAGATCAACGTGTTATCATCATCAGAATCACCATCAATATATAAAAACAGTATAGAAGAAATCATGAATCTTAAGGTAGATTAAATAAAAAAATGTTAGGTTAGGTTAGGGTTAGGGTTTTGAAAATCGAGCTCGAAGACTTACAGTTGGGGATCCAAAAGCAGAGGAATCTCTTCGGAAGGAAACGCACAAGAGAGAGAAAATAGATAGAAAGAGAGAAGGAGGAACAGAAAGCCCTAGGGAGTGATTGAAATTAGAAAACCACAGGTCCTAAACGAGACGCCCTTTCTGGATGGATCTTTGTTGGTGCAGTTTTTCGCGTCCCCATCAGCATTTAAATAATAATATAATAGCACGTTCTCCTTAATACCCTCTGACTTTCTCATAACAACAAAAATACCCCCGGACCGTCAAATATATATACATCTCGGGAGTACTAAAAACTACGACAGATATACATCCGGTACCGTGCATCTCGACGACTGGATCCATCAAATCATCAGTCAAAGAACGTTGTATGAACGTAAATAGTCAAAAAGATCAAACGATGGAACGTTCTCGATGTAGATCCCTCCTGGGGCGCATATAGAACAGATAAACACCATAGTTTACTCTCACACTCTCACTGTATTTATTGGCCACCGTGGCATAGCCATCCAAGTAATCGATTCCAGTCATAGAATCAATGCCCCCAACTGGACCAGTAATATTGCCCAAAACAAGTGAAGACTACAGACAGCGGAGCAATGCTATCCATCCCAAGTATAAAATCTCACATTTTGATTTCTTGCCTTCTATGGCAGCATCACAACACACATTCAAATCAAAATTTTGAAAATACTATTTTAAAATGCTACCATTAAAGGCAAAAAAATTTTATGGTATATTTTTACCTTTATGACACTCTATACACTCCAATGCAAAAGGAGTCGATTTCTTATGTGGCATGGCTCTCAGGGCATCCTCTTGAGACTTATTTCTTACGTGTCCCAATAACCTGACCTATTAATTAAATGTTATATTTTTTTAATTGTGCAAAAGAATAGAAAAAAATAAATATTTGTAATAAATTTTGCAAAATAAGAGGGAGACTGTAAGATATTTAACGGGTCACAAACATTAATGCGTCTACAAAATCGAAATCCAATTGCTACCAACATTTGAAAGGCCATAACTATTTTTCGTGTTAGGGGGGCTCACTTAGGCTCAACGTTGGGCCAGTGCAACTTGAGCGACAGTACAATGCCTTCAGACTCAGAGGGCCCATTTTTACATGTGCATCTAGACACAATTCAAATGTTGGATTTTATATAGGATGATTTCCCGCTGTGTAAAGTTCATCCTGATAAAAAATTATGTAACTAAAAAATTTATACTTCCCTCATAAACTTGTTAAAATTTAACTATAAGTTATTCATTTTACCATTAATTTCAATTGATCTTTTAGGAAGTTAGACTGAGAAGTTTTAGAATGATGCATTTTTTTGTGAGGATAATCTATGTGACAAAGAGATCATCCCTCGACAAAATTCAACCATTTTATCATCTTCAGATGAGCCCCATAGTTAGAATATATTCTAATGGGTCCCTAACAACTAAAATAGGAAGACAATATTATGTAATGGTGGACCATTTGGCACAGGGCCTGCTAAATCACAAGGCCGCCCGTGGTCTCCTCCTCAACTAGTATCCAATGCAATGACATTGAGAGGAATTTTGATAGAATAACACCAGAATTTGACACCAGAATATTACATCAACTTTTTAAAAGTGGTATGAGGGGCTGAAATGAAATTAGTATTTTTTCAGTAACTGTTATGATTGGTTTCCAATTAATAAAGTAAGTAGATGTAATATTTGGTGTCAAAATCTAGTGTCCCTGTAGTCAAGTCCCACTGAGAGTGGGAGGAAGCAATCGTTTTTTTATTTTTCCTTTTAGGCAAGCTGCTCTGTCGGTAATTTTGAGCTCGCTTAAGTTGTATGTGCAATTTGATGAGCCTGCCAACATCATAATCCCTCACAAGTTTTTGGGGAGCGCTGTAACTTTCCATTTGTCAATCATATTGTCTGAGGTATAGCCCCGGCGCATTGGAGTACTGGGTTTGGGTTGGGTTGGAGGTTAGCCTAAAATGAACTGAGATTATATATGTTGGTCCTGGCTAGTGCACAACTCATTGCTGGGCTTCGAATGTAAGGCGTGAGCCCATATATATAGGTACTCAAATAGGAAAAATTTTAAAGGCACCCCCTGAAATCTTATTGGCATACCGCATAACGTAACAAAATGCAAATTCAGTGTAAACTAAGAATAATGTCAATAGAAAAAACACGGAGTATTATATTTTAAACGCATGAACTTATTTGATACAACCCCAATTAAAGAAAACATGCATAATGGTCATTGGTTTAATCATAAATGCAATTATTTATCCATGCGTTTGATTGCAAAGAAATGTGTTCGTGAAAATAAGCTAATTTTTGCCAATTTCTCTGAAGTATATTATTTGGAAGTGTATTCCACATAATTGAAACTCAGGTATTTGTCTCGCTTTTGAGCCATGTGAGCATTCAATTGCAAACAAATAATAAAATTAAATTAAAAAGAACACAATCGTATTTTTTCAAATTAAATATAATAACAATTTGTAGTTTGTAGGGATAAGTCGCCTTTCTTTTTTTTTTTCTTTTTTTTTCTTTTCGAACCATTGAACAGTGCGTCAATGGACAAAATTTGTGAAACTACTTTTTCCCATATAAGGCCATTCCCACAAGTGTCTTGCACCATTATCCAATGCAAAAGAAAAATGAAATAATTTGGGCTTTCACTTTTTTCTTTGAACCGGAGCAAATAGCCGTCTAATATCCACCGAATTTCCCTCACTTACCCTCATGAATTGTGAGGTTCCACATCCAACAGCTATTTGCTTGGACTCATAAGAGAAAAGTGTGAGCGCTTGTAAAATTGGGATTCAAGGCAGACTATTTCCAATTATTACCAACACAATTTACTATGTTCTACAAAACCATGTGTTCAATTGTTCTGAAATCGTTTCTTAATATAAAAGGGACCTGATAAATCAACACAAGTTTTGACTATATTAATTTAATAATTGTCGATAACTTACAAGGTAGCATAGATCGTACAACACCAAAACCAGGTACATATTGTGGGAGATGATGCAAAAGGGGTGCACATATTTTGTGAAACTATTTTTTTGCAGATATTAAATTATCAATTGAGTGATGCTACAATGCACGCACTTTTAGGGGGATTTACATCCCTCTCTGAGGTGGACGGTGATCCATGTCTTGAAGTTTGGGGAAGACGGAACTCGAGGATGTGATTCAAATCACGAAGTGATAATAGCCTTACGATGGGTTTGGAGAAGAAAATCCTCCAAAATATGCGTACGTTTTAACATTTTCTTAAACGGAATGATAAAAATATAATAATGCTTTTTATCATGCCTGGCCATTCGTTTGTCAAAAATTTTGTAAACTTTTTTATACAACTACCATTTCTCTTATCAATTATCAATTTTTCCAGATTTTTGCCCCACCAAAGTTATTTATTTCGAAAAAAATTTCCACTTTGCCTTTGAAAAATGAAAACTTGCTTTATCTGTCGTCTCATGGCTATATGCGTACTCCCAAACTTCCCGTACTCCACTTTCTATAAATAAAGCAACTCAATATTACATCCGTCCGCCGGTCTTGACAAAAGCCACACCTAGGTCCACCCTATTGACGTGGAGATGGAGTCAAAATCTGCTTAATAGACGATCATTATTCATCCACGTAGGTTAAGTCGTTGGCGATTTTGTCCATTAATAGAAGGAATCATTTCCTAAAGCGACACGTTCACACCTGCACCATATTATCCAGATATTTTAAGCACCACTATGGAAATACCACCAATCCGCTGGCCGCCAATGGTTAAATATTCAGAATTACCAGATATACGAAACTTCAATAATATCCTCATCTTTTTTACTATTCCACTCCGTAGAAGAACACATTTTCAACAAGGTTCGCAAACTTCCAAAGGATGTTTTTGTCATTTTACGAAAGGATATTCCATTTTATTTGGAAAGAAAGACGCGAATGTCGAGGGTTTCCAGTCCGCCAATGAATGGACTGTTTTGCTTTTCAGACAGCGTCACCCACCAGCGCACTCTTAACAACAGTAAAACGATCTCAGCCGTTCAATTAGAAAGTCAATTTACCACCACACGATTTTATTGATCAAACGATCATGAATAGAGTTACTAGAACATTCTCTCCTCCTTATATTAATGCCGTTTGGGATTCTTGCATAGAGCGTGTGTTCTACTCAAGACAGCCCACGCGTTTAGGGTTCTGAACTTAATTTTCTCACTCTACAGCTTCCGATCGATCAGGTCTGATATTCTGATATTCCCTG
This sequence comes from Macleaya cordata, assembly GCA_002174775.1. Lineage (NCBI taxonomy): Eukaryota > Viridiplantae > Streptophyta > Magnoliopsida > Ranunculales > Papaveraceae > Macleaya > Macleaya cordata. The sequence continues at coordinate 4,160,711 of MVGT01000437.1, read as the reverse complement.
AATCAATCTTCGTCTGTGTTCTTGAATCCTTCGTAGTATAGATGAGTTTGATTTGATTTGTACGATTGTTTCAGTCTTTGATTTTTCTTGTCTTTAGGTTTTTCTTGTTTGATTAGTCTAATCTTTTGTGTTTTGCTTTGAAATTCTTCAGTGAATAGCCATGGGAAAGTGCTACCCCACCGTGAGCGAGGAATACCAGAAGACGGTTGAGAAATGCAAGAGGAAGCTCAGAGGATTGATCGCTGAGAAGAACTGTGCTCCTTTGATGCTTCGATTGGCGTAAGTGTTTGTTTTTTCTGATCTTGTTTTCGTTTTCGTTTAGGAGTAAATAGAAGAGCAGAAAAAAAATATCGATGTACTGAACTTTGATTATAAACGTTTGTTTGATGTAGATGGCACTCTGCTGGAACATTTGATGTGAAAACAAGGACTGGAGGACCATTCGGGACGATGAAGACCCCGGAGGAGCTCTCTCACAAAGCTAATACCGGTCTTGACATCGCTGTTAGGTTATTGGAACCAATCAAGGCACAATTCCCCACCATATCTTATGCAGACTTCTATCAGGTACCAATCTTTAATACGATTAAATCCGTTTTATTTGCTTTTTTTTTTCCAGATTCTCTGATCTCTCTCTCCCCCTCTCTCTTAACTCTCACCAGTTGGCTGGCGTTGTTGCTGTTGAGGTCACCGGAGGGCCTGAGGTTCCATTCCACCCCGGAAGAGAGGTCTGTGAAGTGAAATTCTTTTTTCGCTTTCTCAATTTGGAAATTAAAAGTCTTCTCTGGCTGCAAAAACTTGAAAATGGAATTTTTGTTTATCATTTTAATGTTTTGTATAACACCATTTTAATTTCTGATTCTTTTTGAACCCCGATTAGTGCTACAGATAATTTGACTAAACTAGAAGATTGGATTCTTTAACAAAAACCGGTTAGTAGAGGGCGCACATGTTATCTACTTATCCAATGGAATTGGTTCACCAACTCTGCAGATTTTGGCCACTAGCTAGTGAAAAGACAGAAACACCCTTATTCTCTTTGAACTTTGAAAGTAAAAAATGATGAAAAAAATCCTACTGACGGATACTTTTGATATTAAAGACAGTTTGTTTATGCCTCATGAATGTAGGAGTAATGTGGTAGAGGTTTCTACTTTTGTAAAACTAAGATGATTTTATTTTAAAATTTTAACCTTGATTCACATCAGTTAGCTTGGTAAATCAGTCTACCCTGGTTATAGATGATTTCTTCACCATGCCTAAGATTTTTGTTATAAACATTTGTGGGCTAACCCCTTTTTCCACCCCTTTTTTTTTTTCCTGTTTGGTCTGTGATATTTAAAATTGTTGTATTTTTGTTCTGTGTGTGAAAGAGGTCTTCATGTTTGAGACTTTCTATTTAGAGGAAGGTCTGTTAGATGAATGTGGTTCAGGGCCGGATCTGAGATTTTGGGGGCCCAAGGCGAATTCCTGAAACTGTCCCTGTATACTAATACTGAAACGAAAGTAACTACCTAATTTTTTTTATTAAATTACGATAATATAAGACATTGCAATAGGATCAACCACAATTAAGTTCTTCTACAATATTCAGATCAAAACCAATGCCTACTATTATTCCTTAAACACTCTCATAACAATGACGAACTACCCAAGAAAGTAGAGAAAATATAATAACTTAAAGATTATTCTTTTTGTATTTTTAGCTACAAAATAACCAATTAAAATTGCATAATCGAGAATCACTTATCACAGGTCCTCAGTGGTTCAGATTCTAATGAGTATGTATTCTACTTAATCAATCCTTCATAAGAATTTAAGTTTCTTAAATTGGTGTTATAAAAAATTATAGAGATGACATAATTTCATCGAATATGACATAGAGAGGGTTTTTAGCTTTCTGGTGTTCAGGTTCTTTTAAAAAAAATAATAGTTTTAGTAAGTTGTTTCGTTGGTTTTTTTTAAGTAGGGGTATTTTAACTTATAAAGTAACTTTTAAAGGTATTTCTAAAGAGTCCGGTTCCATAGACATAGTTATATAGACATCGTTATTCATAGCATCTTTGTGGGGTCCATATGGAGATGACCTAAGAGCTGATTTTTTATAGGGATGTTCTTCTCACCATGTAAATCATTCTCACCAAATATCATATCATTTTAAAATTACACTGATTGAAAAAATATACGGCTTATAAAATCACCCTATTTTTTTATGGGGTTAAATTTTTTAAAATGATATGAATTTTGGTGAGAATGATCTAAATAATTAGTAGAATATTTCTACAAAAAATTAACCCTTGGATCATCTTCAAGAGAGCCACACATGGATCTTGTAAACATAATTTCTGTATAACAATGTCCNCCACATAAGTATGTTGTGGCGCCATTAATAGGACAAGTGGTTCTTAACTTCCTATCAAATATCAATGTCCCTTCTGAATTTGAGTCTATTAAATATATAAATATATATGGTAGCATTTTTATTAAATGTTATACGAATGTTATAGGTTAACTGTACATTGTTCTAAGAGCATAGGTTTTCTCCATGCTGATTATAAGTAGGCAGCTTCAGATAAAAAATAAAATTAAATAGAGGATTTTGGGATCATTTTTTTTTGCTTGTGTCTCTGGTATCTATTAAAAGAACTTTCAGTTTATTTTTATATTGGCTGCTCTGATCCTAAATTTTAACTGGGTTGTAAAAAGAGAGAAGAAATAGCTTGGAGCAATTTTGGCTGTATTAGTTTTATTCAAGCTGCAACATGTATGCATTCATTTCTTAATTTATGCCATTACCTGATTACCTATGAATATTTTATTAATGGGAACTTTTTTGTTTTCTCAGGACAAACCTAAGCCACCTCCAGAAGGCCGCTTACCTGATGCTACTAAGGGTAAATGTTTTTATTCTGTTTGCTTATTTCCTTTCTAGTTACCGATAGTTCTAATTAGATTTATATAAATCCAACTGACTAGATTACAGATTGGTCCCAAATGCATCTTTCCTGTGTTGGGAGCTAATCTTGTTGTTTGTTTCTGTATAAACCACATCTTGCTTACGCATGATTTGATAGGATGTTATAGATGTGATTTACTTTCTTGCATAACTGCAACTATTGCATTTAAACATATGACATACAAATTACAATATATTAACGTATGTTCTAACTGTAGGAACATAAAGTTTTTTGAGTTTCTCATGTCTTCTGCAACTATTACAGGTTCCGACCATCTGAGGGATGTGTTTTACACAATGGGTCTCTGTGACCAGGACATCGTTGCTCTCTCAGGGGGTCACACCCTGGTATGTTGACAACTAATCGGGTTCATCTTTTCCTATTTTGTTAATTCCTTGGGTATACAAGTGATTTCATATTGGTGATATTGGGACTATTTGTTTGTGTTATTCTACAGGGAAGGTGCCACAAGGAGCGTTCTGGTTTTGAAGGACCTTGGACTACTAACCCTCTCATCTTTGATAACTCCTACTTTAAGTAAGTCCCCTTTTCTTGACGAAACAATGGGTTAGCTTTTGTTATCTGTAGGGTGTTAGTTAGGATCATGACTTGCTATTACCAACACAAATTAGTTGCGGAGATACGTGTAACTGATTAAACTGTCGCATCATATTCCTTTTCTGGAAACAGGGAGCTTCTGAGTGGAGAGAAAGAAGGCCTTATCCAGCTCCCCTCTGACAAGGCCCTTTTGACTGATCCCGTCTTCCGCCCCCTTGTTGAGAAATATGCAGCGGTTTGTTTCCTATCTGTGGTTGTATGTCTTCTTGTTTTATCAAGTAATTTGAGTTTTTTTATGAGAATTCTCTTCTTTTCCAGGTTGAGGATGCTTTCTTCGCAGACTATGCTGAAGCCCACTTGAAGCTCTCAGAACTGGGGTGAGTTATAGTTTTTCTTTCATGTTTTTTTCTCCCCCTTTTTCTTACTCTTATGTTCTTTCTCGATGTCTCTATTATATAAGTAATACTATCTTGCAACCATGAGTAGCTGCTGATAAAGATCATTCATAATTACAGATTTGCGGATGTGTAATAAATGGGTCGTGCTGGGGAATCGTGTGTCTTCTCTCTATTTATGGATATGCTTTTTTTCTTTCTTTCTAGGAGAACCTTGTTTTGGGCAGTTGTGATGAAAGTTGAACTGGTTGTATTGTTTTTGGACATGGACATAGGCAAGTATTGTTGTTATTGTTGTTTGCATCATGATATCAACCAGTAAATAAAACAATGAGAAATGTTTTGTAGTTTGTTTTACTGAATCATAGTGACACCTATGCATGAGTTATTTCAGAGGTTACTGATTACAACCCTCAATTCTGTCGGGACTAGTTGTAAATTTTAACCACTGATAGCTTTGGTGCCGAAGCAGTAGCTTGCTAATGCTAAACCAATTCGAAGATGAATGCAGTAATTGAATGTAGGAAGTAGGGTTATTAAATCAACTGGATTTGTCTACATGTTCATATTATATATTTTTTGAATGACAATTCCCTCATTTCAGACGTGCAAGGATCTTGTCCAAACCAAGACTACTGTTTTGTTTGCCTCACCTTTATGTACTTTAATTATTATTGAAAGCTAGTTTGTGCCTAAAAGGCCAAAGTCTTTTAGCTATATTGAATGACCATTGTCACAAGTTAAAGCCGTATTTTTAGTTTCTATATTGCCAACTTGATAAGAACCTTGAGCAAAGAGGTCCAGTGTTTTGGCCATACATATATATTTGGAGATGGAAACAAAGAAACCCATAATTGAAAGATTTTTTTGGAGAGTGATAATGCTGCTGTTTAACTCCTTTCATGACATACAAGAACTGAGGAAACAGAGTAAATCCATGGCTTGGAAGAGATTCTGAGAAGAAAGTGATGATAGAGAAATCCTGAGAAAAGATCTTTACTACTCTCCTGGGTAAGTTTAAGTCAGACAGAAAGTGGTTTTTTAATTTCCTCATATCTGCATTCGGGATGTGTTCGAAATGGTGATTAGTTCCTCGTATCTGAGATCCAAGTAGATTGAATCCACACCGAGTTAACGTTTCAGTCCTGATAGCTGCATTGTAGATTTGTTCAAAATAGTGTTTACATCTGTCTGCAACCAGGAAGACTTCTCCGTGACTAGATAGTCAATATTCAAAGAACCAAAAACAAAATTCTAATAATAGACGAGATTCCATAGCTGATGGGATTACCGAGTTTTTTGGCTTATCTTTCCAAGACTTCAATCTTGACCACTAGCGCTAGTAAGAGCAAATCATTGAAATATATGGTATGGTAAAGCGACGGCAAATCTGAATAAGCAACTTGGACAAATATAAATTGCAGTCGAGTCGACTCTAGGTAGCTCTTATAAAATATTCATTTATAAGAGGAGGAGAAAATGTATTCCGGAAAGAAAAGAATAAAAAAAAAAGACTGTGCCAAACAAGTCTCAAACTGCTTCCATATCTTCATTTTGCTTCTTCAAAGCTCACATCGACTAATTTTTAATCGGCAAGAAGTCGCATAATAATAACAATAGTAGAGATAAAGAGGAGAAAATCACCTTAAGCGATGGGAGTTGAACCCACGACTTGGATTTCAAATCCGCACTTTAACATATAACAATTTACCACTAATCCCGCTTAGGATAAATCCTATGGAAACTTCAAATTTTAGTAAGGGATCAACGATTATTAAGGTTGTAACTCAAAATATGAGGTACGCGGTAGAAATAGCAGCGGGTGATATAATTAGTAGTGGGCAAGACAGTTTATGTGGTCCACAAAAGAATTTAATACCAGTGACAGAGTTTCTATTGGGCGACATAAACTTTATCTCCCTCTTTATTCTCCTTCTCCTCTTTCTCTCTCTTCTCAAATGTAGTTTTTTTTTTAAAAAAAATACTTTTAATTAAAAATGGCGACAAAAACTCTCCTGGGAGATAGAGTTTATATCGCCTGGGACACCAATAGAGACTATATCGGGAGGCAGAAACTCTACCGTCCAAGACTGTTTCTATCGATCCTTCAAACCCCTTATCTCGACCTTAGGCTTGGGGCGATGGGGAGATATTTGAGGGATATGAAAATTCATAGTACTTGACATTAAAAACCAAGCCTCTCAATTTTAAGGGTTTGAGGTTTTCATAGAACTTGCCCTTACAGTAAAAAGAATATCCTCACAATAAAACCAATCTCATCTCCATGTGAGTCTCATTCGCCGGTGGAATGGGGTATTAGAATAAGTTGGGGCAAGGGCGGAGCCACCTTGAGACCTGAGGGGGCCTTGGCCCCCTCAGCCTCAAGGTACTCCCTTTGAGTTTTTAGCACTATTATATATAAAATTTAATTAATTCTATATATTGGCTCCTGCCCAATTTTTTCTTTAACACTTTAGCTCCTTCAACCATAAAATTCTGACTCCGCCCCTGAGTGGGGATAAGAATTAAAGCAGGGGAGACCTGTGGAAGTTAAGCTTAACTCTTCAAATCACACCAAGCTATACTATTTCCTAGCATTTGAACCTACAAGGGCCACAACTTCCCCAAGGGAAACGACCCTCCAAAGGTTGGGCATTACTACATGGACACCAAATTTTGACACAAAAAATTACATCTACTTATTTTATTGATTGGAAACCAATCATAACAGTTGTTGAAATTTCATTTCAGCCCCCCATACCACTTTTAAAAAGCAAATGTAATATTCTAATGTTATTCTAACAAAACTCGGAAAGGTTTAAAACATTTCGTTGCAGTTTCTAGGTCATGGGCTCATGGCAACAAAACTGTTATTTATTATTTTCATTCATACTGTTTACATGTTATTTTGAAATATTTTAGTACAATAATATAGGGTAATAGACTCCAAAATTGCTGATGATGAGATGATTTGAAAAATGTCATAAATTTGGCCTAACAATATCATCAGTCATCACGACTACAATAATATAGGGTGATAGACTCCTAATTATTTGACTAAAACACATAAACACCACGACTCAAAATGACATTTTTGTCCTCAGCTTCCTCGCAATTTCAATAACGACCGGACTAACAGTTGGTATTCGTTGAAAACATGGATCAATAAGAGCCGTCAGATCATGGGGCGGCGGGAATGTCAACCGTCCATCTCATCACAACGCGTTTTCCCGTTTTACTTCTCTCACTACTACTTTTTTAGTTCTTATAGCAGAGAAGAGTAAAGAGAAGACATTTTTAGAGAGAGAAACAAATAAAAGTCAAGAAGAAGAACTGTAAAAAAAAGGTAATAATTATACTCTTACTACTGCTGCTTCTTCTTCTTCTTCTACAGCTGCTGCTGCTTCTTCAATGGCGGATGTTCCTCAAAACCCAAACGCCCCAGCCGATTTTCCGGCCATCTTAACTCATGGAGGTCGATTCGTCCAGTACAACATCTTCGGTAATCTGTTTGAGATCACGGTTAAGTACCGTCCACCAATAATGCCCATCGGTCGAGGCGCTTATGGGATCGTTTGGTAATTAATTACTACTTTTCTGATTACTTTTTTAAGTAGTAAAATTTAAAGTTTCTCATCGAAATTCTGTTGATTTTGTATTGATGGTTGACTTTATTTTTTTGTGTGATTATTAGTTCGGTATTGAATTCGGAGACCAATGAGATGGTTGCAATCAAGAAGATAGCTAATGCTTTTGATAATTATATGGATGCCAAACGGACCCTTAGGGAGATTAAGCTTCTTCGGCATTTAGACCATGAAAACGTAAGTACTAATGAATCTCTATTGAAAATAATTACTTTTTAAATTGGATCAAAATTTGTATTTCTTCTACAGATACTCAATTTGTTTATGGGATTTTTGCTTTTTTGAATTTGAGCTTATTTGAGCTTCAATGTTTTGTTGGTGTCATCAATTTGATATTCATGCAAGGTTTTGAAATGGTTTCATTTTTTTGGGTGGGTTTTTGAATCAGTAATATCTTTTCTTAATTTTTAGCAGCTAAGATTAAGTTGCAATACAACAGTTTGTATGGGTATCCATTTGCAACTGTGTTTGGAGTGTGCATGATTTTTGGGAGGATATAAGGTTTGCATATCTTCCTTTCTTAGGCTGATTAAGTACTTCTAAACTGAAACCAACACTATTGACTAGTTAGTTCCCCCCAAAAAACTAGTATGATGTTTCAAGGGTTTACTTTACAAAGGATACTATGAAACTAATGATTTGTGAAAAAGAAAGTTCATAGCAACAAGTAAATATGTCGGTGCTTTTCTCCATCGATTATTTAGGGATTACAACTTTTAAATTTATACTTGAATTTAAATGCCAACACAACCTAAGTTGTAAAATAGCTGGTGGGATTCTTTTGGTCAATCAGTGATGTTTTTGGTTATGTTCTAAGAATATAATCCATTTACATTTGGGTATAATTTTTTCGATGTTAAGCAAAGGATGAAGCTTACATTTGCATTTACAAACTTTTGGATGGATTTCGTTGTTCTTCGTCTTTATTGTATCTTGTTTGTTTGTGAAATTAGCTTCCGGCAATATCTGTTCAAGATTCTTGAGTTCAGAAGAGTAACTATTTAGTACAAATTCTGTCTTGGAGAGCTAAGATAATCATTTTCTATATGAGAATCTTGAATGCTGATAATCGTCATACTCTGTTTCATTGAAGATACCCGAATACAGTTCACATCATCTAACCTTGGTTGAATATGTTATACACAAAACAGGTAATAGGTATAAGAGATGTGATCCCACCACCAATACCAAGAACATTTGCTGATGTTTATATCGCCACAGAACTCATGGACAGTGATCTCCACCAAATAATTCGCTCCAATCAAGGTTTATCGGAGGAACACTGCCAGGTAATAGTTCTGCTCTCACACTCGATAACAAGTAAACCTCTCATGTAATATACTAGCTTGAGTTGTGTAATAGCTGATGTCTGTTCCCTTGTTCACCTCTTGTGCAGTATTTCTTGTATCAGATCCTTCGTGGTCTGAAATATATTCATTCTGCCAATGTTATTCATAGGGATTTAAAACCAAGCAACCTCTTGCTGAACGCAAACTGTGATCTAAAGATCTGCGATTTTGGTCTGGCACGCCCGGCTTCGGAAAACGAGTTTATGACAGAGTATGTCGTCACAAGATGGTACAGGGCACCAGAATTGTTGCTCAATTCTGCAGATTATACTGCTGCAATTGACGTGTGGTCTGTGGGCTGCATCTTTATGGAGCTGATGAATAGGAGACCACTGTTTGCGGGTAGAGATCATGTGCATCAGTTGCGATTACTTACAGAGGTTAGATGATAAGTCACAACATATAGAATTTGCAATATTGAGGATCTTAGTGGTGTATCATTTTGAAGGGAGGCTTACGTGTGGGTTTTAACCTTGTGTAGCTTCTCGGTACACCTACTGAAGCTGATCTCGGTTTTGTTCGGAGCGAAGATGCAAGAAGATATCTCCAGCAACTACAACCACAACCTCGTCAACCTTTTGCAAGGATTTTCCCACATGTTAACCCGGTTGCCATTGATCTCATTGAAAGAATGCTGACGTTTGACCCCAACAGAAGAATTACAGGTACATTAATTCTTTTTCCGGCCATTTATGTTCATGAATTGAAATTAGAATAATGATCTTTCAACTTCTAGTATTTTTCATCAGCAAAATTATATAAGAAGAGCAAAAGGAAAATGTTCCTTAATAATTGAAGAGTGTATATATAAGATCGACTAGTTTTCATCATAATATCTGCACTATCTCCCTCTACTCCTACAATCACTCTTGAAGTCCTTTCTTGCCAAATCAATCAGCAAAAGCAAACAGAAGAAGGTTCCCAAGGATATTTCCTCTAGTAGAAAAAGCTCTAGAAATGCTGAAACTGGTGTCTTTGCCTATCAAGCCAACAGACTGATTTTTAGTTATCATCCTGATACAACCTTCATAAATCATGTGGAGTTCAAAGGTGAACTGTTGCTGTGCATGGAGTGGCTGTACATGTATTGTGTATTACTGTGTTCTCATCCTAGAAAAATATGTGCTAGAAAGAGCCAAAGTAGAAAGTTACAGTATAACCACCACATATGTGATGTTTTTCTGGCAGGGTGATTTGTGTCAATCATGAAATCGTGTCCTGGTGAACGTGTGGGTGTGTTAGAGAGATAGTTTGCAGGGGAAAGCCTTAGATTCATTGTCATGTTAAGGACAGTGCTTTATATGCAAATTTACCTTGAGTAACTGATAATGGTCTAATCAGACTTGGAATCTTCTCAAAGCCATTCATGGAAAAATAACATCGACCCTACAAATCTAAGCAGCCGTTTGTAGCTTCCGTTGGGCTTTGTCCCTCTCAAAGTGAAATCTTATTGTTTTCGAAAAAAAAAGAAAAGAAAGAAAGAAAAAGAAGTAAAAGTTCCAATAGTAACCCATAGTGAGGTTTTGGGAATCTTTGGTATCAATATGTCGTCTGCTTGAGATATGTGGAGTTTTAAGTGCTAAATGATGGCAGTGCTTCTCTACAGAAGCATGCATTCTTCATATACTGCTAAGTTTCATGTTAACAGAGAAATATTGTGCATCATTGAATGGTTTAGCTGCTTCGGCAGCATGAAAGATCAGCATAACACAGTCATATATGGAATTTAGATATTCAAGTTTTTTTCTTTTGATAGGTATATTCAAGTTTCATTTCTTATATGGTTCTTGTTATGACCGTCAAATATTTTCATTGACGCAGTTGAAGAAGCGCTGGCTCATCCTTACCTTGAAAGGTTACACGATATAGCCGATGAACCAGTTTGTCCAGTGCCTTTCTCCTTTGAATTTGAACAACAAGTCCTAACAGAAGAGCAGATAAAGGAGATGATATACAGGGAAGCCTTGGCATTCAATCCTGAGTATATACATATGTAAATCTATAGGCTTGAGTATTGTTGATGGAACTGACATTAATCTAAACATAATATCAGGACACGTGGCGCAAACCCAGGGGCTAGGGACCCCCAGTGATCAACAGTTTCCACCTAATAGAACTCCTACGCATAGATCAGGATGATGATGATAGTTTTCAATCCATTGAACTAACTCTATTCCAACAACCGAGAATAAAGTCCATATTTGGATGATCAGATTATCAGGTCTGCTTGATTTTTGACCTGTAAGATTTTTTAGACGGGACCTAGTGGTGGTCCCAAACCTCTACGTATGCATGCGCCACATGTTTTCGTCGATATTGTATTTATACACTGTCATGTTCACTATAATACTCAGCCTGTAGAAATATTTCCTATATAAACTCAGTTAGTTTCCTGCATATATACTTGTTGTTGTACTACCTGTGAACATTCCTTGATTATACTTTTGCTCAATTTGAATTGCCTGTATAAGTTTGATTCTTAAATTCTGGTGATGTATAAAGAAATAAGACAATGTTCATTGTTGGATATATGAAATTCAAAGGATTTGTTTGGGTGTGATTTAGAAACCAACAAAAGTTACTACACTGTATTAACATCAGATCCATGAATGGGCTTTTTCTTTGATCATAAACATTGCTTCCAATGTGATCTAATCAGATGGTGATCAGGAACTTATGATCATCTGACAGGTGCAGCAATCGTTCGCTTCACACTGAATCAACTACAAATTTTTCATACTAAGATGCATTATTGAACCTCATTTATTTAGTTAAACTTGAATTTACTTCTTCTCTGAGGGTTCAAACAAGCGATTAACCCTCGATATAATTGAGAAAAATCCATCATCAATTCAAAAGTTATTAAAATTGGCATAGCTAAAACTTGGACAGCGAGCTATAACGCAATGTTAATGATTGAGAAAATGTCTATAGATCAGACGGTCGGCATCATCGGATGTCTAGGACTATATATAGCCAATAAAAATACTTATGATTTGCTCTTGATTATTTGAGATGGGAATTGTTTAAGCTCCATATATATATATATATATATATATATATATATATAGATAGATACTTAGACACTAAGAAAAGTTGTAAAAAGAGAGCTTTGCATGAACAACAGAGGATACCTAACTGTGTGAATTCTCCTCCCAACTGTTGTTTATGGGGTAGAAAAAGTTAAAGACAAACCAAAAAGAAAGCAAAATCAATCCTATCTTTTTGTAAAGTTAGCAACAAAGCTGAGCACTTTCATAAAAGTCAGGCTTAAACAACAGATACAATTGTCAACTTTATTGAAGTTTTAAGAGCTAATTGGCTTTGATTTGATCTCAAGTTGTCATAAAATATTAAAACAGATGAGATCCCCCCCCTGCTTGTAAAGGGAGCCATTATAGCCACAACTAATATGTAGGGTAGTTCAATTTTTTCCTCTACGACACGTGGCATTTATATACTTCTATTTATTTTATGGGATTTTTTTTTTGTTTATTATTTGTATCTATGGAGGGTTTTTTCACTTGCCTTATTTAATTGATCAAATTATGGAAACAGTCAACAGTTTCAATTAATTTATTAGAATCCTCTCCTTTGACTTAGGTCAAAGATGTTGACCAGTGGTGGTTTTGTTAGTGAAATTATAATACAAAGTCATTCAAATTTATCTTAAATATTGTGCTAATTTTGTTTTGTTTTTGGTACAGGCTGGCTGTTCTTCGATAGTATCATTTCTCTTATTAAAAATCAGGTAAGTTAGGTGAGTTTAATTTATTTTATTTTTCAATGGATCATATAACAGTCTAACACTGTTTTCAGTTCTTGCACACCTAATACAGAATTTAAATTCTCAAACATTTTTTTTTTATTATTATTGTTCAGCATGTGTATATGAAGACGCCATTTTCAATTGGGTTAGGAATACCAGCGTTGCTTTTTGGACCGACCGCCTTACTAAATAAATGGTCGACATTTATGTAGCATGGCAAGTCCCACTGCTATATAAATTGGAAACCTCTTCATAACATTTTTAGAGGGAGAAAAGTAGTGGGTCCCACTCTCTCTACCACATAAATATCTGGCATCAATTTTGTAAATCGATCCGTCTAGAAAACTTTATTGTTATGAATACATATATACTACTAGTCAAGGCTGTTTGTTCATGTCCGTAGTGTGTACAAATACCAATAAAAACCAAAACACGTGCTCCCCACTCTTCGTTTTGCAAACATTTCCTTCTAATTAAAGAGCTAGCTAGGCCATGTTTGGAGAGTGGAAATGACAAATCCATCATATTTTTGGGATAATTGCATTTTTTGAAAATAAAATACAATTTCAAGAGACATGTCCGATGATTAATTTTTAGTAAGTAGGTATATGCAAGTTTTGAACTCAGATCTTGAATTGAACTCCCTAAGTTCAAAATATTTTTACGTTTGGACAAAATTGAATCATCTTAATATTACCAAATGAGGGATTGATATTTTAGCACAAATTCGTAGTTAAATGAAATATCAATTCTGCACATAGATGTTTGGCCCAACGGTTGTGCACCCCTCCCATGACTTGAGAGGTTTTGGGATCAAAACTTTTGGCTTGTGGTTTGCCATTAATTTTTCCCTATGTAATATTTAGTAGTAGTATTAGTAGTAAATAAGATAGCCCTTCGATGACAGTTACGATAGTCCTATGGTGGCGGTTACTATGACAATGTCTTTGCTCTTCAAATACGTCTTTCATGATGTATCTGTGCCTTCTTGTAAATGTATCTTGAGCATTAGTCTCCTTCAAAAAAAAAAAAAATCAATTCCCTATCAAATGTTGACTTGTTAAAAAAGTCTAGGTAATCTACGGCCAAGACAATGCCAACTCAAATTCATCGTTTTCGTGGAACCGACATAGATATCATGAAATGACTTTTCAGTTGTATAAATCTAACAATTATTAGGTTGAACTAATACATAAGTGAAATATCAATTCCTTATCAAATTTTGACTTGTTAAAAAAGTATAGGTAATCTACGGCCAGGAAATGTTAGGATTCGATCGTCCACGTGAGTAGTACATTAAACCATCTCAATTTTGTGAAAAAAATAAAAATAATCCTATTTCTGTGAACATAATAATAACTGTGAAGAATGTTCGCCGACTTTAACTAATAACTAATCTAAAAAATTCTAAATATGTTATTATCATTTTAAATTTGAGCAAGTCTATTATTAAAAGAGTTTATCAACTTATCATATACCAAGAACATTTTATAGCCGTTGGATGATTTCATAATTTTTTATACAGATTTTGTTTTAAAACATCCAATGATATAAAAACAAAATGCTTACATAAGGCTGTACTTGACAATGTGGTTAGATATTCCAAATTGTCCCCACAAAAATAATAAAGCAAATATGACTACAAATAATTGCATGAACAAAAAACAATGTATAATTAAAATTTCTTGATTTATTAGTACTAATCAGCTACAATGTAGATTTAATTCATGGGTCCTTTGAAACTTTTTAAATCGAACGGCTATATATCGTTAATCAGTTGGATTTATTATTTATGGACGAATGTGATATCCTGGGAGGCAGGGGGTTCTTCAAAACTTTGATGCACAAGGGAGAGAGCAAATTTTAACTTAGATCATCCGTATCCTTCGTTTTATAAGTAGAAAGAGTCCATCAAACTCAGTAACACAGATGTGGGTCCCACATGTTCTGTAAAGAATGAAAAGTTGAAGACTCCTCCCTACTCCTTACTCCTTTTCCAGTTTCCACTTTCTTTCTTTCTCTCTCTTCACTTCTTCACTCTCTGGTTTCCACCATTTTTGTTCTCTCCTCACTCCTCTCTCTCTCTCTCTCTCTCTCTCTCTCATTTCCTCTCTGTCATTTCCACTTCTGTTCTCCTTTTTTATTTCTTTCTTCTTTGTTTTTTGATAAGGCTTCACATCTCCTTTCTAAGTTTCCACTATTTTTGTTCTCCCTCTTTCTCTCTCTAAAAAACAGACTTGAATCTCTGAATCTTAATTGTAAAAAAAAGAAGAAGAAAATTAATGGAGATTAGGCTTCTCTTCATGATACCACTCTCTTTTCTTCTTCTTCTTCTTCTATTCAATGACGCAGAAGCTCAGATTCCAGGTAATTCAATTTCTTCTTATCTGCTTCTCAATTTTTTTTTTACATCTCTAATGGTTCTTGCTGTTCTTTGCTTAGCTTAATCATATCCTTTCTAAATGAACCCATTCTGTAGTTTTTGCTCTGTTCATCGTTCTAGTCTTGTTTACTTATTATTCGTAACAAATTTGAATCTCTGTTTTCCCCAAATGGTTCTTTTTCTCTGTTTTTTTTTGTTCAATACTAGTACTTTTTAAGTTTTTTATGGGTTGGTTGGTTGAAATTTCACCTCTTTATTTCTTTTTTGATCGATGAATTTTACCTGTATGTGCTTATCAAAAAAAAGGGAAAAAAAGTTCGCATCTTTATAACAGTCTTTGCATTTAAACCTGCCTTTCTAACTGCAAGAGAGAAAAATAAGATATCGTTAAGAAAATCCCTGGCAAAATCTAATATGTTTGGCTACAAATCCAAAACAAGACTCCATATTCCATTGATTGAGAATTTGAGATGTTGACTAGGTTACACTGTACATACTATAGTTGAAGTATAAAGTAGTAGTATCTGAGAGCACATTAGGCATCGAAAACAATTTCTCGCCGAATCTAGAGCCTTAAAAGAGTATGGAAGATACTGTATTACGTTTGAAGTACTGGTACTCTCTCTATATATTTTTTTGATAATTAAAGAATTATGAAAGAAAGGGCACGATGGCAAAGAATTTAGAAGAGAAAGAATGAAAGAAAAAGAACAAGAAAATAAAAATTTGCAACACGCCCATACCCAATTTGAAACAGAAATCTCACCAAACAATAGAAACCACACTTTACACTAATGAAGAGTCCCAACAAAATGTAAAATAGGCAGCTTTGAGCCAAAGGTTTCTGCTAGAATATGGAATTGATAGTTGTTGAACTCTAATTTCCATCTGCATCATCGTTGCTGATGCATTTGATCATGGTGAAACAGGTTTTGTGAGCTTTGATTGTGGAGGTAACACAAATTTCACAGATGATCTGGGACTTCAGTGGACTTCTGATAATCAATATATGTTCGGTGAGACTGCTAATATATCTGTTGCAAACGAGACTCGGAAGCAATATTTGACAGTGAGATACTTCCCTATAGATAACAGAAAATATTGCTATTCCCTTGATGTCGAGCCTAGAACTCGATATCTTGTAAGAACTACCTTCTTATATGGGAACTTTGACAACAATAATGTTTATCCGAGGTTTGACATCTCCCTTGGGCCAACTCATTGGTCGACAATTGTCATTTCAGATGCTGCTACCATAGAGGTCAAAGAGTTAATCTTTTTGGCTACTTCACCTACAATTAGTGTGTGCTTATCCAATGCCACAACCGGGCAACCATTTATTTCTACTCTTGAGCTTCGGCCTTTTAATGGTTCGATATATTATACAGAGCATGAAACTCAGTTCTACCTCAGCGTGTCTGCAAGAATAAATTTTGGTGCTGAGAGTGAAGATCCTGTCAGGTATGCCTTAAATTATCTAGTTGGTGGTGTTTTATGCATTGGTCTTTCATTTGGATCTTTTTGATGCTTTTTCTGGTCAATGGGTTAGTGTATTTGAGGAAAACAAGTTAAGTTTCTT
This sequence comes from Macleaya cordata, assembly GCA_002174775.1. NCBI lineage: Eukaryota > Viridiplantae > Streptophyta > Magnoliopsida > Ranunculales > Papaveraceae > Macleaya > Macleaya cordata. The sequence goes on along the minus strand of MVGT01000437.1, from coordinate 4,144,074 downwards.
ACTAGTGGATATAATATAGTCTGACCTTAATATCTGTTTTTTTTAATTTTCAAAACAAAAACTTGAAGTTAGAAAGCCACCATTTCTGTTTTCCTCAGGTTTAGTAGTTGAATTGTCCTTACACAATCCTTTGTTCTTCAGATACCCAGATGATCCATTTGATAGAATATGGGAATCTGACTCTTTGAAGAAGGCAAACTACCTTGTTGATGTTGCTGTGGGAACTGAGAAGGTGTCAACCAAAATGCCAATTGATATTAACAGAGATGAAAGACCTCCTGAAAAAGTGATGCAGACAGCTGTGGTTGGTACAAAGGGATCATTAACTTACCGATTAAACTTGGACGGTTTTCCAGGTTTTGGATGGGCGGTCTCATACTTCGCTGAAATCGAAGATTTGAGTCCAAATGATACCAGGATATTTAGGCTTATCCTCCCAGGCATGCCTGAAGTCACCAAAGCTGCTGTCAATATTCAAGAAAATGCTCAAGGGAAAAATCGGTTGTATGAACCAGGATACACCAACATATCATTCCCTTTTGTATTGAATTTCAAATTTTTAAAAACATCTGAATCATCCATGGGACCACTCTTGAATGCTATGGAGATAAATAAGTACCTGAGGATAAGTGATGGTTCACTAGATGGTAAGCACAGCTCCATTTCTTTACCCTCTTGAATAATATGCTCTTGTCACTAGTAGTCTACAATAATCTTGGCTTTCTGATATAAGGTTTTCGTGAGTTGCAGGAATAGTTCTCGCTAGTCTAGTTTCACATTACCCCTTTGCAGATTGGGCACGAGAAGGTGGTGACCCATGTTTGCCTGTTCCATGGTCATGGATTCGCTGTAACTCGGATTTGCAACCAAGGATTGTTTCCATGTATGTGAACATTTTCCCCTCTCGTTATCTTTCAACAGGCTTACTCTAGAAAACTTGTGGCTTTTTGATTTGCTATGCTATGTGTATAAACTTTAGTTAACCTCTATTCCTGTTTAGCTGTAGTTTGCTAGAAAAAAATGCACTGGTTTTATTTAATCTGTTCTGGTTCGTGGTACTTTTCAGTGATCTGTCTGGGAAGAATCTGTCAGGAAATATTCCTTCTGAGTTGACAAATTTGCCAGGACTAGTTGAGCTGTAAGATCCAAAATGCGTGCTTATTTTACAGCATGTTGGTAGCAATCTGATGGTGTTTATTGTTGTTTTCCCCCATGCTAACAGTAACCAATTATCTTGTGATTGCAGAAGACTTGGCGGGAATTCACTCACTGGTTCGGTACCTGATTTTTCTGGATCTACAAACTTGGAAATCCTGTAAAAATCTAAGCTTTAGTCTATTGGTTACTGTATCTTTCGAAATCGTAAAGTAACCAAAAGTTTTTGTCTCTTTGTCTCTATAGTCATCTTGAGAACAATCAACTGAGTGGTGAACTACCTTCATCTTTGATGGACCTACAGAATTTGAAGGAGCTGTAAGTTTTCTGACCTTGATGGAATAGCTGATTGTTCGAGAAATTTTCTCTGACCATGTATATGTGTATGTTGGGAGATAGACATAAGCTGTTGTTGTAGGTGACGATTCTTTATTATGCAAGAGAATATTACTATCCTTATAACTATGTAGCATTGCACTTTGATATATGCTTTTTCTTTGGCTTTTTTATTTTTTGTTATTGTTTTTTTAATGAACAATCTTCTACTGTTTTTAGGAGTAATATCTTATTTATATCTTGACTCTGATGATTGCAGGTACTTGCAGAACAATAAGTTATCTGGAAAAGTTCCACCTGGTCTTCTCAACAAAAATCTCATTTTTAAGTGCGGTTCAGCCTTTTGAGCTATGCCTATAATGCTAGTTAATATGATGAAATTTATGATACATGTTATATGACAGTTGCATTTTGATGCTAAAATGAGTTACAATTGCTATAGATTAATTTTATCCATTTGCACTTTTTACTTTTTCAAGGGAAAACTTCTATATAATGTCTGCTGCATTAGAAAATTTGTAGTTGTCCTAAGTATTCTCTTTTAACTATTAAAGTATTTGGTCACCGAAATCCCTTCGAATATTCCCTATCCCTCTTCTATTGTTGCCTTTTGATTTCTGAGAATGAATAGTACATTTAATCGATATAATGGGATCCATGGCTCATTAGTATATGCCTTGTTATAGTCCTGTTCTGAACTTGTAATACCAAATCCGTTATTTCTACTTCGATGCTTTGCAGCTACACTGGAAACATCAATCTTCATACAGGAGGGGGCCGGAAAACCCACTTGAGCATCATTATTGGCGCATCAGTTGGGGCTGCTGTTCTCCTTATAGCTACCATTATATCTTACTTATTTATGCGTAGGGGAAAGAAGAGATACCGTGAGGAAGGTCTGAATTAGAATGTCTCTGAATTTTTGATGCTTTTTGATAAGAATAGTTTGTGAACAAAAAACCTGCATGCTTTGTGTCCCAATTTGTCTCAGGTGAGCTTACAAGTGTCCTGCCTGCTCAGAGGCTAGCAGTTACTTCCTTAAATGATGCTGGCACAGAAACTGCACATTGCTTTCCATTCTCTGAAATTGAAGAAGCCACCAAGAAGTTTGAGAAGAAAATCGGTTCTGGGGGCTTTGGAGTAGTGTACTATGGAAAGATGAAAGATGAGAAAGAAATCGCGGTCAAAGTACTAACCAGTAACTCCTACCAGGGAAAGAGAGAATTTTCAAATGAGGTAACTTGTATATTGTAGAACTTCTGGAGGCCTCTATACATATTCTTATCTCTGTAGTTCTTCCTGAGATCTTGTCTCAAACATACAATGAGGGATCGGGTATCATAACGTTATCATGCTAAACCACTTTTTGACAGTAAATTTAGTTACTATGTTCAGTATCCTTTTGTAACTTCTATTCTCTATGGAGGCAACCAAAATGTTGTTAACCTGCGCACCGTGTTAACAACAAAAGTAGCTGTTGGGATGGTGGGATGTAGAGGCATTGCTTTGTGATCATTAAACTCTATAGTCAGTGGGACCTTCCAACCCCAGTTTACAAACGAGTGCTCATATAGAAGCTTTTTGTTTCCTGTGAGCAACTACCAGAATCCATCGTTTGACGACCTTCAAAGTTACTGTCAAGACTGCTTTGCATCGATAAAAAAAAGAAAGAAAGACTGCTTTGCATCATATACTTGCATTAAGAGATTGTCTATTTTCCTTTACTTTTTCTCTCTGGCATTTTGAATATGGTACTTATTAACTGAACAATGCCTGTTTGATCCAGGTGACTTTGCTTTCGAGAATTCATCATAGAAATCTGGTACAGTTTCTTGGATACTGCCAAGAAGAATCCAAACACATCCTTGTTTATGAATTCATGCATAATGGAACTCTGAAGGAGCATCTTTACGGTGCGTCTAATCTGTCCATATTAAGTTTGAAGCATATAACCTGAGATCTTACTGATGAGAAAAAAAAAAAAACATATAACCTGGAATCTTACCTGCTTCTAATCTTTAATAGGTCCTTTAACACGAGAAAGAAGTATCAGCTGGCTCAAGCGCCTTGAAATTGCTGAAGATGCTGCGAAAGGTAAGCAATAAAAGATAAATTTTCTTCACTTAATAGAGAAGCCTGTCTTTTCTTATATATGTTCAGAAAAAGTCAAATTGGTATGACACTCACTTGTTCCAGGGATTGAATACCTTCATACTGGCTGTGTTCCAACCATCATCCACAGGGATCTGAAAAGCAGCAACATTCTTCTTGACAAACACATGAGAGCAAAAGTATCAGATTTTGGTCTCTCAAAACTTGAAGTTGATGGAGCTTCTCATGTGTCGAGCATAGTTCGGGGGACTGTTGGGTATCTAGATCCTGAGTAAGACCTCAAGTCACCATTAATTGTCCTTTTGCTTGAATTGAAATAAGAAACCAAGCATGGCCACTAAACTTTAGCACACTGACAGCTTTTGATATTTCAAATTATTATTAAGTGTTTAATCTTAGGTATGCCAGTCTGAGATGCCTAGGATAACTGTCTCTACTTGCCTGGAGCATAAATTTACAGTAGAGCTGATTTCATTCTGTTGCTCTCCTGATCTAGAAATGGTAAAACCTTCGTATGTGTTCTGATGGCCTGCAATAGCTAAAGTTTCAATTTGCTGTCATGCAAACACGCACCGACTCAAGACTTACACCTAGGGATAGGTAAAAACCCTATAAAGATTGAAACGGAGCATCTCCATCTGCCTACAAAAATCTGCTTTCTCTTCCTGTGTTTGCACATATAGTTATTTGATGGATACTCTGTTTTCACCCATCTTTTGAATCATTTAGGAAGAAATTCCATACATTCAAGGAAGGTTGGTCAGATTAGTTTATTTTTTGAATCATGGAAAATCCAAGGTATGGCTTTTGTTAAAGGCTTCGATTTGAGTTGGATGCCAATTATATTCTCACTAATATCTCTGCCGATACATGACAGTTGGATTATTTTTTGTCTTAAATTCTTTCACTCTCTTTTTCTAGTGAAATATGAATCTTTCTCTTGACGTGCAGGTATTATATCTCGCAGCAATTAACAGACAAGAGTGATGTCTATAGTTTTGGTGTCATTCTTCTGGAATTGATTTCGGGTCAAGAAGCGATATCTAATGAAAGCTTTGGCGTAAACTGCCGTAACATAGTCCAATGGGTCAGTCTAGTTATTCATCTTTTTTTCCTATGGGACAATTGATATTTGATACGTATTATTCCTATCACTATCTCTTTTTTTTAGGTTACTAAATTTGTACAATTTTCTTACTTCCTTGGTTGAAACGTAAGAGACAGGCATTTCTTTGAGTCTCTGGAACTGTCAAAATTCAAAATTGTTATGTTAATCCATGACAATGATAATATGACAGGCAAAATCACACATAGGGAGTGGGGACATTCAGGGAATAATAGATCCCTTACTAGGGACTGAATTCAACATCCAGTCAATTTGGAAGATAGCTGAGAAAGCAATGATGTGTGTACAACCCCATGGGAGTATGAGACCATCAATATCAGAAGTGCTCAAAGAGATCCAAGACGCAATCTCGATTGAAAGGGAATCAGAGGCAGCAAGAGACGGTAACGATCTATCAAGGAGTACCATAAACTCCAATATGGGCATGGGATCCATGGACTTGGGTTTGAATGAGCCCTACCTTTTGCTCGATGAGTCCAGTGCACAGCCAACAGCCAGATGAGTCTGCATTTTTCCAGGTACAATTGTGTAATATCTTGATTCTTTTTTTCCCTACCTTGGGATTACTCAGTAATGTCTTTTCACACGTAAGCCGTGCTAATTCTATGTCAAAAAAAAAAAAAATGCAAAAATATATATGCACTTTAAGTATCATTGATTACTTTTAATTTAGAACACTGAATATTCTTTTTTTTAGAGAGCAATTTTGTTGCAGTCATTTATTTTTGACTCGTTGGTCATTAGTCTGAAACTGAGTGTTGGATGTCTGTCCTGTTCATGTGTTTAGAAACTGCTCTTTTTTACTTGGATTTTATTAGCCAAAAGGGCGCTTATATTCATGTCTACGTTTCGAGTGTCTGATATTTTCTTGGGAAAAAAAGTGGAAATTGATAACAGTATCAATAGGAGGGTCTTTTGTTCATGATGGTTTTAAAAATCAAACCGGCATCAACGTGACTCGTCCTGGTATCAGCCAGGCCGTTGGTCCTTGGTTTGGTTTCGGTTTCTGGTCCAATGTGGGTCCGAGTCAGCTTGACTCAGTCCATCTAGTGAATGGACTCTTATCGCAGTGCCTATCTAAACGAGTCAATTTGGTTTGCTTAACTCCACTATTGGATGTGAAGGAATATTCGTTTACCCCATAACCTTAACAAAAAAATAGAGGAAAAAAAAAAAGAAAAAGGCAAACCCTTCTTTTTAGATATCCCACTTAAAACTTAAAAGGGGTCAAAAAAAAAAAAGAAGGTAAATTCTAATTCGACTCCACTTTTTCTTTATTCCACTTTTTTGAAAGAGATCCTCTCACAAATCTAAATCATACTCACAACAAAGAACATTATTATAAAGAAAATGCATCGGACACTTCCTAAACATCCTTGGAATGGCTGCGTCGGCCTTAGTCGAGTGGAGACGGCTTCATGTGTTCCGATCCCAGAACCTTGTGGGATCAGATACTAGTATTGTGCCTATGTTGGCCTTGTGGCTGGTGGCACCACTGGCCTTAGTAGGTGTTGGTGAGGCATTCCATTTTCCTGGTGTCACGGGTTTGGGCTTCCAACCCAAAAGACTAGCCCATTAGGTGGAGTTGACCCAAACCCATATTAACCCCAAGATCACCCCTTCTCCATCCGATGTGGGATTATTCCCATTTTTGGGAACTACCTCCGTGACATTCTCTCCCACCCGAATCCTGCAACGCCCTCGTTGCAGACGAGCCACCCTGCCTACCCGTCACCACCCTCCTTTGGAGGACCCACTACTTTTGTGTGGGCGCTTGGCGTAACATCGTCGGGCCACCCTGCCTACCTGATTGGGCGCTTGGCATGACATCGAAATGGGTCGGGTTTGCTCTGATACCACTTTGTCACGGGTTTGGGCTTCCAACCCAAAAGACTAGCCCATTAGGTGGAGTTGACCCAAACCCATATTAACCCCAAGATCACCCCTTCTCCATCCGATGTGGGATTATTCCCATTTTTGGGAACTACCTCCGTGACACTGGGCACGTCTCAGTCTATTACCAAGGGTTTCCATCTTCGCTTCTTCGAAGTACTTCAACGGTTATGATTTCATTGATCATTGCAATGGGGTATTATTTAAGTACGGCGGCGATTCATTTGGTTCGGAGGAGGGTCACCGGATGATTGCCGGATGACATAAATGATGGAAGATTAGATAATGTGTTTTGGTTGTTGGTGTTATTACATAATGTGCTCGTACCAGTATGTCGATAGACGAGAAGTCAGTCAAGCAGGATTCTGATGATAGAGTGAGTTAGCAAATAAAAAGGTTTATGATGATAATTAATAACCAATACAAGAAGATTAGATTGGGTGACTGGTTTAATAATCCGTCTCTTAATTGTCGGTTTCAAATTAGCCGATTCTGAGCCGTTTGATACCTTTGCGTGTCGCTAAACAAGTCCAACTGATCATAATGGAATGAAGGGATTTTCATATTGCGCGCTGTACGTGGCTGGGATATCATTTGAAACATGCATCCCACCCGAGTCAACTCGGTTTTGAACCCTAACAATTCGATTAAATAATGCTGAGATTTTAAATCACGGTTTTATCTAGGTACATATATACAGGTAAAAGTCCGTGCAATCCTCAAGCCTTTCTGAATGCTCAAACTTTACAATGCACTGACGTGAAATAGTTTAATTTGTTCTCTCCTCCTTGAGTGAGTTAGTGGTTCTTGAGCTTAACTACAAAGGAGTTAGCCAGTTGGTAAAACTCTTTTCTTCAACTTAGCGGTCCAGCATTTGACTCTCTAAATTGGAGGTGTGTAGTGATCGTAGGAATTAGGTGGGTATTCTAAGAGGATCCGGCTGCCTCGATTAGTCAAAACAAAACATACAAACAAACAAAATAAAAATGGTTTTTCATCTTTGAAAATGGAATGAGCAAAATGCAAGAGTTTCCAAAGGAAAAGAAACTTGTTTTCAGAAGATAATTACCAGCGTCAAGAATCAAGATGATGGTCTCTCCGTGGGCTTCGACTACAATGAAGTTTTCGAATCTGTTACCAATAAAAAATAAAACAAAATTCGAATCTGTCTCTTAAGGAGGGAAGTTTAATCCAATCCACATCCTAAAAAAGAGAAAAAAAAAAAGAAGAAATAATAAAAGACTATTAAAAAAAAGAAGGAAAACAAAAAACCAATCCCACTATCCACTCCACAATTCCTGATGGAATTCTGGAAATCTGGGCTGGCTTCAGCCGGGAATCAACTTTATATATATATTTTGATGAGAGAGTCAACTTTATATTATTATTGATAATATACATTATCAAATCGGTTAGTTATTAGAAACCAAATAGGTTGGTCGATTAGACTAATCGACCAAAAATATATACTTCAAATTAGTACGTAGGCCGAGTCTTAATACCAATTCCAGCTCAAATTGGTCATTTGATCTTACCACGATGACGACCTAATTAGGATGACACAGTTGATTACTAACTTATTAACGGAGATGATATTGGGATCAAAGGGTTTGGGGATCAAACCCAAACCGAATTGAAATAGAGTTTATTTTGATTGTGTCCAAAGATTAAAATTTAATGAGAATTTTCTTCTCACCATGTATAAAATTCTCATAAAAAATATCATCAACGTACGTAGTTTGAACTAATTAATATTTCATAAGATTAAGTGGAGTTTCAAATTTATTATTAAGTACTACTTCATAACATTTGGATTTTGTGATTTTGATAACCTTGCCAACAACGAATTAAACAAATTCTCAAGTGGGCATGTTGCATGGGTAGTTTAACTAATTAATGAACAGTTTTTATAGTAATGGTGGTCAACTTAATTGCTGATGATATCAATCTTTTTCATTGCCAACCCACAACGTTTGAATCAAGGATTATCGTTCCCACCTTAATATAAAAATTAAAATACACACCCAACTACCCCTAGCTAATAATACTGTGGGGTCTACACAATAATACATACAACTGTTGTGAATCAAAGATGTATGGTCAGAACTCAGAATTAGCTGATGATGATGATGATTAACATGAGCACCATATAAAAAAAGTATGATGATCAGATCAGATCAGATGTTAATCAACGGTATTCAGAGGTGGGGGCTCATCAGTGATCAGTTGGACGATGTATGTATGTCCACCTAGTCATCAGCAGCCATCCTCAAACACTATTACTCAAATTCATTTATATAAGGCCTACACTAGTACTATATATATATTGCTATTCGTACCTTCTTAATTAACTTCTTCTCCTCCCTACTGAATTAAGTTTATAACACAGAAAGGAAGGATATGGCAACTACTGAGTTGCAGCCTAACATCAAATCTACAGTCCCCGACGACCAACATCATGTCGTCGACCAAGAAGCTCAACCAACACTCGTCGGTCGTGGCCGAGGCGGTTGGGTCACCTTTCCGTATGTCACAGGTCTCTCTCTCTCTCTCTCTCTCTCAATTGCATGTATTTATATGTACATACTCGTTGTTATATCCTGAATCCTATAATAATGTACAAAAACTAACACAGCTACATTAATATGGGGAACCGGCAGTGGGTATACTGGGTCTCACAGTTGCAGCCAGCGGTTGGTTATCGAACCTGATCGTGTTTCTAATCGGACAATTCAATATCAAGAGCATTGATGCTGCTCAGATCTACAACATAGTCAATGGTTGCACTAATTTGTTGCCTATAGCCGGAGCCATCCTCGCCGACTCCTCTTTCGGAAACTTCTCCGTTGTCAATGTTTCCTCCTTCATCTCCTTAATGGTATTATTATTATTTATTTTTCTCTAACTACTCTATGATGGTGTATAACAGTGTCAATTATTAGTTTACAGACGATCTTGCTGTTTATTAATCTTTTCTATTATAGTCTGTTTGGACAAGGGATTTGAGAGAGGGATTTTGTGGGGACCAGCAATTTAGTGGAAAAATCATGTTATATTTTTCCTCAAAATCCCTGGTCCCCACAAAGTCCCTCCCTAAAATCTCTTGTCCAAACAGACTATTAGTTAATTCCTTGAACTTCTACTATTGAGGGTTTGCTTTTGTCCTTGAGATCTGACTTCGAGCCCTGACTTGGCTCAGGTCCAGTGTTCAGATCTCAGGTGCGATTCTTCTCTAATATGGGCCCATTGACTTGAAGACATCTAAGTTAAAATTCGTAGTCACCAATGACCCAAGCCCAAATGATGCTAAGACCAAGCCCAAGCCAGAATTGATCACACCAACTCAGGTTCCTCAGTTGAGGTTGAGATTTAACTTAGGTTTTGGTTTGTGTATGGGAGTTTCTATACAAATTGTCAAACTTCGGTTCCTCGAGTAGCTCAAGGCATCAATTCAAGCCCATCCAGAGTTCACTTATCATGCCTGAGCCCAGCCCAAAGGTCAGGTTGAGCCCACTGGGCTCGGGTTTTGTCCACCCAAGTTGAACGCAGGTTGTATTTATACATGGGATTAAGAGCTGAATTGATTCGATTCTCATATTTATTATACGATTTATACAACCTTTAATTGATTAGTTCATTTATAATACATACTTGTAGGGAATGATTCTATTGACGCTAACGGCATCGATCCGTTCCCTAAGGCCTGCGTACTGTGTCAACGGATCCATGCTGAATACGTCTCCGTGCACAACTCCATCAACCTTCCAATATGCAGTCCTGTACGCAGCTATAACCTTGGCCTCTTTGGGGATAGGAGGGACACGGTTCACTATTGCTACCATGGGTGCGGATCAATTTGACAAACCAAAACATCAAGCAAGTTTCTTCAACTGGTACTTTTTCACCTTGTACGTCGCTTATGTAATCGGCTCCACCGTTATAGTCTTTATTCAGGACAATGTTGGTTGGAACTGGGGGTTGGGTCTGTCTCTAGCCTCCAATGCCATTGGTATAGCCGTGTTCTTAGCGGGTAAGCGTTACTACCGGTACTTTAAACCCAACGGAAGCCCATTTACAAGCATTGCACGTGTTATAGTAGCGACGATTCAAAAGAGGAAGGTATCTTTGTCGTCGGAAGCCAACACATATTACTATGGATATAATAATGGTGTAACAATCCATCAGACATCTTCATCTCCGACTTCAAGCTTAAGGTGTGAATTATTTCATCAAAATCCTTTACCTTATTAGTTGTTCACAGCGAGACGGTTATTAATGTAAACTCATAGCAAGTTCATTGCATTTCGTTCCATGCGCGCATGGGTGCAGATTTTTAAATCGTGCAGCAATCAAAACAGAAGGCGACACTAGTGAGGATGGATCAATTGCAAAACCATGGAGACTATGCACAGTTCAACAAGTTGAAGACCTTAAAACGCTACTCAGAATCTTCCCACTTTGGTCGACTGGCATTTTTCTAAGCATCCCTATTGGGATACAAAGCAGTCTAGTAGTCCTTCAAGCTCTAACCATGGATCGTCACATTGGGCCCCATTTCAAAGTCCCAGCTGGTTCCTTCCTCGTTTCTACCCTAATATCCACAGCAATCTTTCTCACTTTCATTGATCGTTTCCTCTTGCCCACGTATCGAAAGTTGACACATCGAACTCTAACACCACTCCAACGTGTAGGCATCGGACACATACTAAACATTGTAGGAATGGCCGCGTCAGCCTTAGTCGAGTCGAGGCGGCTTCATGTGGTCCAATCCCACAACCTTGTAGGATCACGTACCATCGTGCCTATGTCAGCCTTGTGGCTAGTTGGGCCGCTGGCAATAGTAGGCGTTGGTGAAGCATTCCATTTTCCGGGCCAGGTCTCATTGTATTACCAAGAGTTCCCGACATCACTTCGTAGTACTTCGACTGCTATGATTTCGATGCTTGTCGCACTTGGGTATTATTTAAGTACAGCGTTGATCGACTTGGTCCGGAGGGTCACTGTATGGTTGCCAGATGATATTAACGCTGGAAGATTAGACAACGTGTTTTGGTTGTTAGTTGTGATAGGAGTGATTAACTTTGGTTATTACCTAACGTGCTCAGTGTTGTATAAGTACCAGAATGTTGATGATGAGAAGTCAGTCAAAAATTCTGAAACCATTAGCAAAGGTTGATAAAGATCAGCAAAGACAGGAAAATTATATTGAGTTGCTAAGTTTAGAATGTATTAATTTGTTTTGTATAGCTCTCTAATAAAATGTTGTTGTTGTCCTTTTGTTGTATAAGTTTGTAATCATTCATAAAGAAAAACAGGGTCTATCAGCTGACCCGGCCCTGGTTACAAGAAAAATGACCTTCAACAACGGGTTTGTTAGACGTTGTTACAAGGCTTTTAGAACAAAGGAAGAACAGGAAACCAACAATTTTTGCAGGACAGCTTAGAGGAATGCACTTCTTTTCTATTCTCGGGGTTTCTTTAGCCTTCGTGAGATGAAAAAAGAATCTAACTTGTTTTAAGAAGTTCTTAAAAAAGAAAACAGGTAGCTTGGTATTGAATTTGGTGTATGCTAATAAGATTAAAGTGCAACATTGTGATGAAAGAGGAAAACTAGATCAATGCAACTTTTAAGGCAAATTTATGACAAACACTTAGCACCGAAGTAGCATGTTGAGTGCTAATTCCTACCATCCAAATTTCCATGAACAATCAATATAAAAACACCACATTTCAGCTTTGCTCCCTTGTTAAACTAAAAAGAGGTTGTGTAAAGAGGAGTTACCTCAATGTGGAGAAGCCAATTGTTTACAGCAGAGCCTAAACCCTTTTTGAAATGGTACCCAGGTGAGCTTCCATCTAAACAAACTACAACACAAAACAAAAAAGAAATATACTTAAGCTTATGGGTGACAATAGATGGATCGAACTCGAGATGTTGACTTAACAAACACATTTGGGTATCAACTTCCCAATTTAAATAGTTTGTATAGGTGTATTGTTTTTTTTAACTAAATTGCTTTTCAAGTTTAACTAATAAGTTTATGAGAAATCAAGTAAAAGGTCACAGAGCAGATTTAAGAATGAAATGGTGAAATTTGATTACCAGTTCCTCTATCCTTTGCATTTCACAACAAAGTCAAGTAGACGAATGACGTACCCAAATTTGAATCCTATACATTTATGGGGTAACGCTAGGTGAACACTCAATCTGGTGTTTTTATTTTAAACACCGGCCTGTGGGGCCCACATGAATACACTTCAAGAACTGAAATTTTGTGAGGTTGTTGTCCTCACTATGAGCAACATCCTCACCAAAAATCAGCCCATTCTAAAATTTCTAACCCGATCAAAATTCAAACTTTTTTCCTCACCGTTCATTTCTCACCGTTAATTTTCAATTAACTTCAGAATAACTTTTGATAGGGTTAGAAATTTTAGAATGAGCTGATTTTTTGTGAGGATGTTGCCCATGCTGAGGAGAACAACCTCACAAAAATTTAGCTCTTGAAGTGTATTTATGTGAGCCCTACAGGCCGGTGTTTAAAATAAAAACACCCGATCGAATGTTTACGTAGCATTACCCACATTTATGATAGCAAATATGCATAGTTCCCAAAACCATCTACTGATATCCTAATCTGTATCTATTCTCAGTTTGAACAACTCAAACATCTCAACTACTAGTAATGTTTCAAAATGTTAAAAAAAAAAAAAAAAAAAAAAAAAAAAAAAACTGATCAATGATCCAACACCCTAAAAATCTGTGGGGTCTTCCAGTCAGACAAATCAGTAAATATTGGCAATGTAGTTTCGTTCTTCTTTTCTATGACAAAGAGTAAGTAAGAAATTTCCAATGATGTTTTAGCAAAATCAAATTTAAAGCAATACAGTAAAATTGGAACAAAAGCCAGAAACGTGAATAAAGATAGTTCACATAATACATTTCGTTGAATGGATGAAGGAGTAAAGGATTAAATCTTACTGGTATATATTTCGATCGGATCTACTTTTACAGTGTTTTTACAGGTATTAAATGCATTTCCAAAAGAAATCAGCATATTAGGGTTTAGAGATGCGATCAGTACCTGATTTTGGTCGTTCGATCTGCAACTTAGCTTCGGCGATTCTTTGGAAGCCAAATTCGAAACATTCATGACAGGGATTGGATGCGATTAGGGAAGATTTGATCAGATACGGTAAAGAGTAAAGGATAGCTTTGTAAAAGGAAGCCCTACATATCTAAATCGTAACCCTAACTTTGAACTTAACTATAGATCAGAAGAGAGAGGGCGAGACAGAGAAGGGAGAGCGAGAAAAGGGCCGAAGAGCGAGAGAGATGAAAGAGCGGGAAATTTCCGCGTCTTTTTTGGGTTTTTTTTTTTTTTTTTTTATAGTTTGTTTGGACTGGGGATTTGAGAGATGGATTTTGTGGAGACCAGTGATTTTGAAGAAAAATCATGTTATATTTTTTCTCAAAATCCTTGGTCCCTACAAAATCCCTCCTTAAAATTCCTTGTCCAAACAGACTATTAATATCCAAGGTGTCTTGGCCACCAGTGTGTACTCGATTATTGTTTGGGGTGTGAGCAGATCCTTCTCATATACACACAATTAGGTGAGAATTTAATGAGTGAACATTAGGAGAATCGAACCCGTCTTAATAAGTTACAAACAAAGAAAATCCACCAACTCTAACTTCATTAATTAAGTGGGCCAAACCTACACAGTAATACCACTGTTTTGAAGATCAGCTGAGGTCCATATAAACAATAATAGTCTGTTTGGACAAAGGATTTGGGAGAGGGATTTTGTGGGGACCATGGATTTGGTGGAAAAATCATGTTATATTTTTCCTCAAAATCTCTGGTCCCCACAAAATCCCTCCCTAAAATTCCTTGTCCAAACATACTATAAGCTGATTTTTGGTGAAGATTTGACAATGATTTTTGGTGAAGATTTGGCAAGAAAATCCACCAACTCTAAGATTTTTATATATTGAATTGTGAAGTTTTCATCTTCCCATATGGAACTATTTTCAACACTAACACGTAGATCATATTTACCAAAAATCAACTCTTAAATCATATCTATGTAGATCTCACAAGACTTAAAAATTGAAGTAGAAAGAATCCAAGTAATCAGAGGGTTGAGTGGGAGTGGGAGCGCGAAATCGCCAGATTGGGAGTGTCACTACTATACAACGTTTCTGGTCTCATAATGCACGAATTTTAATGTTTTATTTGTCTTTGAATAATTAACTGTATGATAATTTTAAACATGTAGGGTACAATTCTCCTAACGCTATCCGCATCGATCCGTTCCCTAAGACCTCCGTACTATGCCAATGGATCGGGGTTGGCATCGACAACATGCCCAACCGCCTCAAGAATCCAATTTGCAGTCCTGTTCGCGGCTATTACCTTGATGGCTTTGGAAATAGGAAGACGCTTTACTCTAGCCACCATGGGTGCTGATCAATTCGACAAACCAAAACATCAAGCCAGTTTCATCAATTGGAACTTCGTCACCTCTTACATTGCTTCTATAATCGGTGCCACCGGTATTGTCTATATTCAGGATAACGTTGGTTGGGCTTTGGGCTTCGGATTGTCTCTGGCCGCCAATGCGGTTGGCCTCGCCATCTTCTTAGCTGGCAAGAGTTACTACCGTCACGTTAAGCCCCGTGGAAGCCCATTTACGAGCTTAGCGCGTGTTATTGTAGCGGCCATTCGGAAGAGGAAGGTGTCTCTGTCACCTGAAAGCAAAGCATATTACCATGGGTACAATACTTGTGCGACACCAACAATGCTGCCACTTCAATTTCCTACTTCTAGCTTTAGGTACTGTGAAATCTTCCAGTTAAAATTTGACGACTTTTCTGTCATTAATTTCCAGTTATTCTGCCCTAGTACTTTTTTTTTTTTTTTAAACAAAATGTTCATGAAAATGCAGATTTCTAAACTGTGCAGCAATCAGAACAGAGGGCGACACACATGAGAATGGATCAATCTCAAAACCATGGCAACTATGCACAGTACAACAAGTTGAAGACCTTAAAACACTACTCAGAATGTTACCACTTTGGTCTACTGGTATTTTCATAAGCACCCCAATTGGGATAGAAGGCAGCCTAGCAGTTCTTCAAGCTCTAAGCATGGATCGTCACATTGGACCTCAATTCAAAGTCCCAGCTGGTTCCTTTGGTATCTTCTGTTAGAAAACCAGTTAAAATCTAGCGTGAAAATAGTAGGTAGATCGAGGCATGTAAACACTGCCCTTAAGAGAAGATTCGCCCCTCTCAGAAGTAATCCGAGTGCAAATAGGTTATGTCGACGATCTCTCTCCAGGGTACAACGATCTAGCTTATCAAGTATGCACTACAATGACGAGCTCCGGTGAACAGCTTTGAGTAGCCCTCTGGTGCGGAGGAAGACAGTAGGAGAGTTAGAGGAAGAAGATAAGGGGCAGAGGTAGACTGTCTAAGAATACTCTCTTTCGTCCCTCTCTCTTTCTCTAATATCTAACGAGAAAGGGAGACAAGAGAGAACACACGTGGGTCAATGGGGAACACGAGGTAACATGCGTCATAGGACAGCAGAAGACACGCGTGATCAGGGAACAACTTAAAACACGCGTGAGACATTAGTCCATCTGTACACATGACTGCGTGCGTATCGTGCGGGCGCATGCCCGATTAATGGGTTTTCGGATCAGGCCCCCAAATTCTAACGTGGGCTGGATTTGCCTCGTGCGCGCGAGGCCCACCTCTATTACTTGCTTACCACTAATGGATTCAACCATAACTTATTAACAAGGTTTGAAGAGGTATCTTGAGTAATGTGGGACTAAAAGTGTAGATAATAAATCTAGTGAAAGGTGATGAGAGAATAAATGAGGGGGACACCATTACATGGGAGGCAATATTAAATTACTTAGTGGGAAACATAAGATATGGGTATTTTGAAATACCCAATAAACACAACATCTTCACCTTTTTATCCTCAGCCATCTTTCTTGCACTTCTCGATCGTTTAATCTTCCCTACATATCGAAAATTGACACGTCGCCTTGTGGTTAGTTGCACCACTGGTCATAGTAGGTATCGGTGAGGCATTCCATTTTCCAGGGCAGGTTTCATTGTTTTACCAAGAGTTCCCAACGTCGCTTCGTAGTACTTCAAGTACAGCAATAATCGATTTGGTTGGAAGGGCGACTAAATGGTTGCCAAATAATATCAATGATGGAAGATTAGACAATGTGTTTTGGTTGTTAGTTGTGATAGGAGTGATCAATTTTGGTTATTATCTAACATGCTCAGTGTTGTGTAAGTACCAGGTTAATGTTGATGATCATGATCAGAAGCCAGTGGAGGATTCCGAAGATCAAACAGTTAGCAAAGCAAAGGTTGATGATGATGAATGATCAACCAAGACGAAATTTAAAATGGGTCGCGTTTAATATGTATTAAAATGGGTGTCTGTGGTTAATTTATTATGTAAAATTTTATATTATATGTGATCCAGACTAGTCTTATAAATTAATTACATTATGAAATTGTGCTCATCAAATCATAATTTTCAGTAATTATTAATTTATAGTTTTAAATTTTTTTTGAAAGAGGTGAGTATTTGTTAAGATACATATTTTTTAGGACGGAGACACATTAATATTATAGGCGTACTAGAAAAATATCGAGTTCAGAACTAGAAATTTCAATTCGGTTGCGGTGTTGATGTACTAGCAAAATTTGCTCTATCATGAGGGCAATACGAAATGATTTGCCATACTATCGTTTTTCGGATTTTCAATAAATTATAACTTTGCCCTCTAAAAAAAATGGGCATGTAAGGTAAAGTAGTCGTAAAGATTTATGTATGACCTCTTCACTGAACTTATCATCATCTAATCTTAGGGTTTCATATCTTATAACCACTGAAAATTTAATGGTAAAAATTGGTGGATTAAATTTTCAACATGTAGATGGGGGACTTAAAAGATATATAAAAATATATTTGTGGTGAGGATAATTTATATGACGAAGAGTCTCTTCATGAAATTTATTTGAATCATCTCCATGTGGCCCCTGTAGGCCACAAAGTCCGCAATGAAATCCTCAAGTCCCATGGCAGTGGTCACTGTAGCTCTACGTGCTGATCGATCATATTAATTTGTAAACATATTGATTAGGTACGTAGCTCTTGAGTACGTTATATGTAAAAGCAAAATTTAGAATACTTAGTGACGTCTAAGATAATACCTACATTGACATTACACCTGCATGAAACTAACAACACCAGTCGGGTTGGTTTTCGTTGAAAATTAATTTGATATTAATTACTAATCATATATGGAGATTAATTATAATCATCTACGATCTCGCTCTACCAAAACTGTGTCGACTCTAAATTCAAGGTTCATTTTGCCAATAATTTTGATTAAACATTTATTTTCTTAAGAGGCAAATTAAATTAATTTAATTTGAGCAAATAATTAGTCCTTAAAATTGAAGATTTCACTCATGTTATGCTTGCACATTTGGTGTGCCTTGGCTAGCTTGTTTGTTCCTCGGTAGTACCCGTGCTTGACTTTCGTGAGGTGCAGCTACCAAGAACTCTCACTCTGGTACGTCCACCTACCAAGTGTTGCAAATCTAATTAATAAAAAATCGTATCACCTATAAAAAAAATCTTTTATGAATATATGATCTCTAATATCATCCAAACAAAGGCTGATCTTTGTGAATAGATGCTACTTATGCAACAGCAATGAGGAGATAGTTAACCATTTGCTGATGAACTGCTCCATTACCAATGCTGTGTGGAATTACTTCATTAAAACAACATGGATATTGTGGTCGCAACCAGATGGAATAATCGACACCTTAATAGCTTGGCGTTGCAGTGCTATTAGAGATAGAGCTAGAAGAATTTGGATCCTTATCCCCTTTGCAATATGGTGGTCGGTATGGCTTTGTCGCAATGATGTAGCTTTTAATTCTAAAGAGGTTAGGGTTGATGATATTTTTTTTTTTGAATTAGACTTAAATTAAAGATGAACCCCTTTGTGGGACTCGAAACCAGAACCTACAATTTAGACAACCATGTTTCCAACCACTCTAACAAGTGGTCTTCCACGTTAGAGTTGATGATATCATCTGTAAAGTCAAGAGTTGTTTATTTCTTTGGAGTTTGAAGGGGATATTTTCTAAGGATATTATTTCAATGATCTTATCCTATGGTGGGAGGCTTTAATTTGTATGTAAGTCCTCCTTTGTAATTTCTCTGCTGTTTTTTTTTTCCTTTCAATAAGATTTTAACCTTCACCCTTAAAAAAAAAAAAATTGATCAAGAAATAAATAATTTGTATTATTATAGAGGTCACCTTGATTTGGACACCAATCTGCCATAAATATTGTTTATAAAATGCCACTAAAAGATAAAAATACACCAAAAATTAAATTAAACTAGGTAGCTCCAAAGTGGCCCGTATACAGTAATAGAAACATAAGTCACGTGGTTAAAAGTTTATATATATGGAGGACCCACCACTACCCTGCAGGGTCGTTGTTTAATGAACAGTACTAGCTACTGGTGGTACTCAGTGGTAACCACACTATGAAGCAATTCTCTTAAATATATCATCCCCCACAACAATTAATATATATAATCATATACTTCTTCTGTTTTTTCTCCACCAACTTATTACTGAAGTAAATTAAGAGAAGAGAGCTAGGTAGAAGGAAGCGGATATGGCGGCAGCAGCAGCGACTGAATTACAGTCTAAAGTACCACTCAATCATACACTCTCACAAGATCAACTTGTGGTGGATGAAGAAGCGTCATCAAAACATGCCGGTCCCCAACGAGGGGGTTGGATCACTCTCCCCTTTGTCACAGGTACGTAGCTCTCACTCCTTAATTTTCTATCTCAATTTTATGTATGTTTTTTTTTGTTTGCAATCCAAAAAAAAAGCTAATTAACTAACTAGAGTGAGGCATATCACCGGCTGGTCGGTATGCGCGCAGTGAGTATATTGGGTCTAACGGTCGCCGCCTCCGGTTGGGTATCGAACATAATAGTATTTCTGATCGGACAATTCAATATCAAGAGTATAGATGCTGCACAGATATCCAACATAGTGAATGGTACCACCAATTTCTTGCCTATCATCGCAGCCATCATCGCCGACTCCTTCTTTGGAAGCTTCTCCGTTGTTGCCATTTCTTCCTTTATCTCCCTCATGGTATATACAACATTCTTAATTAACTCCTTATTGATGTTTCATCAATTTTCTTACGGTTTGTTGGAATTTTGTAGGGATCAGATATTTTGGTAGAAAATTAGTTAGATTTATAACATAATTTCTCAATATTATATAAGTAGGGTAATTTTATATGGAGACATGTAAAATATTACTACTTATTTTTGAAATATTATAGTTTAAATGATTATTTAATATTTAGATAGTTTTGTGCTTATTGGTCGGATTACATATAATAATTAAGAATTGCATGAATTAATTACTTATAACATGACATCTATGTGTACGTACATTCAGGGAGTGATATTGTTCACGTTACTGGTGACGATCCGTTCCCTAAGGCCTCCTCATCACTGTGTGATCAATGGATCATTGCCATGCGAAACCCCATCGACTCTCCAATTTGCAGTCTTATACGCAGCTATAACCCTAGCCTCTCTAGGGTTAGGAGGCACACGTTATACAATTGCTTCAATGGGTGCCGATCAATTCGATAAACCAAAAGATCAAGCAAGTTTCTTCAATTGGTTCTTCTTCAGCTTGTACGTAGCTTCTATAATTGGCGCCGTTGGTATTGTGTATATTCAAGACAATGTTGGTTGGGATTGGGGTTTCGGTGTGTGCCTCGCGGCCAACTTCGTTGGCTTAATAGTCTTCTTGGTGGGTAAGCGTTACTACCGTCATGTTAAACCCCAAGGAGGCCCATTTACAAGCTTAGCACGTGTTGTTGTAGCGACAATTCGAAAGAGGAAGGTGTTGGTGTCGCAGGAAACCAAAACCTACTACCATGGATATAGTACCAGCAGTGCAACAATTAATCAGCCATGTCCTCCAACTTTGAGTTTCAGGTGCCAATTATTCTTTACTTCCGCATTAATTATATTAAATTAAATTTAGATCAAATTAATAATTAAATATAATTATTCATAAATAATTAATTGTCTTTTTACACCTTGAAAGGGAACAAGCTTAAAGACGAAGGAACATTTATGTATGTAACGTACAAGTAAAGGAAGAGTAGAACAGAGCCAACTTCAGTATTTCAAAAAGACCATCAATCATTAGAAATGATCTTTCCTCATAAAAAAAAAAGAAAAGAAATGATCTTTTAATATTTTTTTTTCTATTTTTTTTAAAATTAAAGTGTGGTTAATTATTAGATTTCTTTTATAGTCCGTTTGGACAAGGGATTTGTAGGGACTAGAGATTTTGAGGAAAAATATAACATGATTTTTCCACCAAAATCCCTGGTCTCTACAAAATCCCTCTCTCAAATCCCTTGTCCAAACAAACTATTATATTATCTTTCAAATTATTGAAAAACCGATAAGATAGACCAGTGGTTATTTTTTCAAGGTCCTGAGCACAACTCGAAAACAGGTCATGTCAAGGTCGACTTGAGGCGAGCTTAACATTTTTCTATATAATAAAAGAAACGACTTAGGAATGAACCTAGACCTAATAAAATTAAACAAATCGAATCGAATAGTATAAGGTCTATATCTATTATTAGAAGAAGTTGCAAAAGTCCAAAGTGTTCGAAGTCACAATCTGATCTTGAACATGGATGCTGGGACCCATGATGATCATGCTACAGTGATCATCATTTTCACCGGATTTAAAATTATTTGAAAACAAAGTGTGGGAGACATTGACAAACAAAGTGTGGGAGACAAGTACAAAATATCTCTTATCTACTTTCTTAAATCTTAATTAATCAATTAAACTTAAAAGTTTTACCATCTACCTTTTTTTAAAATGGATAAAGGAGCTGCACTTGTGAGCATCTCTAATGCAAAGAAGACATCCTCTAATTCATTCTCTTGTTTTAGAAGTTCACTAAAAGGAGGCCGGCTCAATGTTTAAGTAAATATTTTACGCTCACCGTGCCAAAGCTACCATGAGAGAACAATTATTGGCAACAAAAATGGGTTTGTAATCAAATGCTGCTTCTTCTAAATATACATATCCATCTCAATTTTGTATGCATGCATGGGTGCAGATTTCTAAACCGTGCAGCACTGAAAACAGAAGGCGACACTCAAGAGGACGGATCAATTGCAAAGCCATGGAGACTATGCACAGTGCAAGAAGTTGAAGACCTCAAAACCCTAATCAGGATCTTCCCACTTTGGTCCACCAGTATTTTCTTAAGCATCCCTATTGGTATTCAAAGCAGCCTAGTAGTCCTTCAAGCTCTAACCATGGATCGTCATATCGGACCCCACTTCAAAGTCCCAGCTGGTTCCTTCATCGTTTCCACCCTAACATCCACAGCCATCTTTCTCCCCCTCCTCGATCGTTTCCTCTTGCCTACGTATCAAAGCCTGACACGTCGACCTCTAACTCCCCTCCAACGTGTAGGCATTGGTCACGTCTTAAACATCGTTGGCATGGCCGCATCGGGCTTAGTCGAGTGGAAGCGACTTCATGTCGTTCGTTCTCACCAACTAATAACATCATCATCATCATCAGCTACTATTGTGCCTATGTCGGCCTTCTGGCTTGTCATACCGCTCTCTATAGTAGGTGTTGGTGAGGCATTCCATTTTCCCGGGCAGGTGGCATTGTACTACCAAGAATTCCCGGCGTCCCTTCATAGTACTTCAACAGCTATGATTTCGTTGCTCGTCGCGGTGGGGTTTTATTTAAGCACCGCCATGATAAATTTGGTTCAAAGGGTGACTGGATGGTTGCCAAATAACATTAATGATGGAAGATTAGACAATATGTTTTGGTTGTTGGTTGTGATAGGAATGATTAATTTTGGTTATTATATAACATGCTCAGTGTTGTATAAGTACCAGAACGTTGATGATCATGATCCAAGCAAGGTGGACGATGATGATGAACCAAAACAAGAAGAAGATTAGGTAGATTGGGTGGCTGGTTTTGTTTATTATAAGTTTAATTGTAACCATAATTAAACTCTAGATTGGGCTGGGGTGTATTGTTTTCTGTTGGTTGCTGAATGGGCTGAATGGGCTGAATGAGACATTTCAACAGTTGTTTAGGTTCCTGGGCTTGGTTCTTGTTTTTCTAACTAGACTTATAATACGATGCATTAAGAATCAAGAGCCAATTAAGAATGAATTAATTAAGAAGCCATCCATATTGATAACAAGAAATTATTAAACTAATAATACGATGCATTTATTTATTGATAATTTGAAGGTTCTGCTTAATTGACATGAAAATCATGCGTCATCAAGCCAAAGTAAGTTTTGCTACCATCCATGCATCCGGTAGTCAATATGTAGTTTTAGGAAATAAAAATAAACAAACCAGCAGCAGCAGCAGCAGCAGCAGCACTGTATGTTGCCATATATATTAATTATTTTAATTAATTATTAAGACAGATGATTAATCCATGAAAACCGCCACGATGATTGAATCAATTATGATGATCCTGCTGCTGCTCCCGGCCGCATGTGGAGAAGACCTTTCTACTGCATTTTGCGTTTTGATTCATAACGCCTCACGAATATATGTCGGCCGTTTATTGTGAATTTTACCCTCTGTTTGCCGTCAAGGATCTCAGATATCTTTGATGCTGAATATAAGACGAGTCTTGCAAATAACGGCTGTTCATTTCCTTCCATTTGTTGCATATATATATTTTCAACGCACTCTCCATATCTCCTGCAATTAATTAATTAATTAATTAACCAATAATGTAGAAATTAATTAATAAAGTAAATCATTATTAATTCTTAACAAGTAGTAATAAGAGTAATTGAGTATACCGAACAAAAAAATCTAGGACATCTCTCTCAGGAATGGGATACCCTCGTGAGAATGTCACGAACAGGGTACGATCATCTTCCGGAGTCGGAATCACTTCTTCTACTTGTTCATTTGTTGGAGGTGCCCATGGCTCTGCCATGGGGTTCAGACTTGATCGAACCGTAGAAGACGATGATCTACCTGCACCACCATACACCCCAGTCGCAGTCCCAAGAGGATTCAGGACAGATGTAATCCCGCTGCCAAACACTATCATGGGTTGTAGTTGTGCATCATGTTGTTGCTGTTGTTGGATAAATGGTGCAGCTGGGTCAGGCCCACTCCCAGTCCCAGTCCCAGTCCCAGTCCCAGTCCCAAGTAAATTGACATTTGGGTTAGGCACCATCATCTTCAAGGCCCGTTGAACAATGTCCTGGAAGACACTTGTGCAGACCATATTCACGGATGTCAGGATTTTGGTAATGGCTCTCTCCCTGTTCTGGTGCAAGTATTCTAAAGAGATATGGTTGCCGTCTAAGAGGGCGCTGGTCGCCAGGAGTTGAGTGATACTGTTGTGAGGAGGGGGTGGGGGTATCTCTGAGACGATACAGTGAAGGGAAGTAAGCGCTTCTTCAGCGAGGGCGTTGACGACTTCATTAGGAAGATCCACCATCTTTAGGATGAGATTAGGATAACCAACATCTTCAAGCCACCACCACAGAGAAATCATCTCCATGGACTGTATTATGTCACGGCCCAAGTCGATCACCAAGCGATAATATAACTCACAGTCTATTTTATGAAAGATTCTAAGGTCATCGATAGTCATCAAAGACAGTGATGATGATGAGGCCGCCATGTCTTATCTTAGGAGTAATTAAGTAGGAGTAGTAAGGAAGTGTGAGTGATGATCTAGAATGAGTAGTAGTAGTAGTGGATACTGAGAGTGGTGCCGGAATTGGGCGTCGGACTTCCATTTTTATAGTGGAAATGGTGGCCGTTCGAAGGTGGCTTTTGGTGGTGAAGCGCCGTAACAGAGAGGCGCGATTAGCAATTGATGAGGGAAGAAGTAAAAGGAAATTGGCTAATGAATTGACACAACGTTTTGAGACAAAAAAAAGTGCATGCCCTAACACGTACCTCGTCAGCTATCTCTCTTTCTTTCTCTTGGGGCGGGGCAGGCGATACTAGGAGCAACAGGGTTTTGGTTACGAATGGGGCGGCGTCGTTTCACGACACACTACTCCTCCTCCTCCTCATCCCCTCTCAGTTTTTTTCATTTGCTTTCGTTGAATCCCGGCCCCATATATGCTGCATCCAGGTAACAGCTAGCACTGGCGTCGTATCGCCAAAATCTCTTTTTCCGAAAGAAACACTAAAACAAAATTGGGTCCAGCTTTTTGAGGATCTTCAGTAGTTCTGGATTTCACATTATTAATTAATTAATTTGTGTATCAATTAGTTTCAGTTTCTTAATTATGTTTTTATTTAAAATCTAGTATATACGATAATTGCAATCCTGCAATAGGTGCTCTGTCCATACTTAACAGCATTATAGTTAGACATCCGACTTTAAATTAAAAGGGGTAAATATATTTTGTATATTTTTATTTTCTTAAAAAAATTCAACCTGTTAATTTGCAGCTTTGAAATCCCTAATTAATCGTTAATATTCAGAATATCTTGAAGAATGCAGCTGCTATATATACCAAGACTTCTTGGAACCTGTTGCAGTAGTTGATCCTCCTACAGTTGCTTCACCACCTGCTACTACTACTACACTTTGGCATAGACCACCAATCTCCTCTGTTAAAATCAATTTGGACGCGGCTTTCACCCTCCCAAATGCAGCAGCTGCTGCAGTTGCTCGTGACGGTAATGGGACTATCTTTGCTGCTCCACTTTATATTTTCAAGCTTCAACTCCTCTAGAAGTCGAGGCTCGTGCGTTTTTGTTAGGTGTGCAATTATCTCAGAAACTACAACTTCAACATTTTATCATCCAAGGTGATTCAAAGCAGGTGGTGGATGCGCTTCTCTCTCACTCTCATTCAGCTCCGTGGAGGATTCGTGCTATAATAACTGATATTCTTAATCTTAGTAAGATGTCTCGTAATATTAGTTTTGCTTTTGTTTCTAGGCAGGCAAACTGCGTGGCTGATATTTTAGCTAATTTTGCATTAAGTTCTCATATTTCTGATTCGTGGATGTCTCTTCATCCAGCTTGTATTGTCTATTCCATCATCTCTGATAAGTGGGCTTTTTTTTTTTATCCTCATAAATAAAAAAAGAAAAAAAGTGGTGATATCAACATCCTCACTTACTCTTGGGGATATCCTGGACTAGGATGTCCTCATTTTCTCAAAATTCACTTTGGACATCTCTCAACAAACTAAGGATATCCCAACCCTTTTTTAATTAAAAATTAATTTTATCAGACATTTAATTAAAAAAAAATTACATTCTTTGAGGCTGATCCTCATCGAGACTGGCCTCTATTCTTCTGTATCATCGCCCGATCACAACTACTCCAATCAATCTCGTTCGTCAACTCCTATTCCTCGATCCAAAACCCCAATTTGTGGCAGATCAATCTCGTAGATACGCTCGTGGTCGTGCTGCTCCTAGTGGTGACGAAGATGTAGAAGATACCGATGAAGATCAAGACGGTTTGGGCAGTGATGATTTTGACGACTCAGCCGAAGATTTCTCAGAAGATGATGATGATGAGGAAGAAGATGACTAGACGATTTAGACCGATACCGATGATGAATCTCAGTCTTTTTCTTTTTTGAATTGGTCATTTTGATCAGTTGTTGTTGTTGAAGTGATCATCTGGTGTTAATTTGTCCACTGGTCCAGTTATTAATCCTTTTTGGTTTTTTTTTTTGTAACTTTGCATATCAGATCGAATTACCCACAAAAAAAAAGGGAGATCTGAACAGTAACGTACAGATCTCTCTCTTCTCAATCTCGACCTCTTCTCTCTCGATCCCTCTCCCTCTCACTTTCTCTCTCACCCGATCTCTCCTTCCTCTCTCCCTCTCTCTTTCTCTCTCACCTCACCGCACCGCCCGCCGGCAGATAATGGTGGTGGCGGTGGCCTGGTGGTGAGGAAGATGAAGAAAGAAGAAGAAGGTGGGATGTATTTTGGGTTGTGGGGTAGATATAAAAAACGGTAATGCTAGGGTTACTGTCTAGGTTACTGCTAGGTTGACTGCCACTCACGTGGCTGCTGATGTGGCCTTTCAATTTTGTGCACCTCATCAAATGACGTGGCAGACACTAAATTTTAAATTTTTTTTTTTTTTTTCTTTCAAAACATCTCCACCGCCATTATCAACACCACCCTACAAAATGGAGGTCGAGTGATCGATCTTCCTGATTGCCACTCCCACAATAAGATTTTAACTGGTTGTGTGTGGATAGAGAGGTCTGCTCACACCCTAAGGACTAGTCGGATACCCTAGATCTCAAAAAAAAAAACACCACCCCAACTCCACCATCACCACCGCCATTATCTTCCCACCGTCAACACCACCACCCCACCTCCCTCTCTCTCTCTTCTCTTACTTTCTCTCGATTCATCTTTCCCTCTTGATATCTCTCTCACTCTTCCTCTTTCAGTTCTAAAAAATACATCCCAGATCTTAGATCTGGCATCTAGGTTTTAAGGTGCAGAATAACCCTAAAAAATATCACCGATTTCACAGATCTAGTTTGTTGAAACCTAGATCTAGGTTTTAAGGTGCAGAGTAACCCTAGAATTTGAAACAGTGCAGAGTAACCCTAAAAAGCATCACCGATTTCACAAATCTGGCTTGTTGTTGTCAATTTTTTTATTTATTTTTTTCCCTCTGAGATGTTGAAATCTTAATTTTGAGGAACTTGGTTTGCTATAGGAAATGTGGACTGGTTTGTTGGGGAATTTATCTCTACTTTCTTATTTTGCAAAGAAGCAATACTTAGAAGAAACCGTGCAGAGTAACCCTAGAATTTGAAATCGACGTAACCCTGATGTGGTGCACAAAATTGAGGCACCACATCCGCAGCCATGTCACTGGCAGTCAACCTAGCTGTAACCCAGACAGTAAGCATAGCATTACCGTATAAAAAAACACCCATATATTTTATTATAAATAGTAAGTGAAGATGAGGATCTCATCATAGCGCCACTCAAAAAAAAGGCCAAATTTGACAGCCACTCGATCGATCATAGTCATAACTGCTGTTCAATTTCTTCTGGTCCTCTGTTCATCCACATAAGGCTTTGGTGATGATAAATTAATGATGATGATCCGAAATCCGAGCTACGGTACTTGGTTTATACTTGTTAATTAATTAAAGCAGACTACCGCACTTTGGTAATAGGAGTCCACATTCTTTTCTTCAATTCGTTTCTAGCTAAAGCCCTCCATGATGTAGAACCATTACTGTGTTTAGTGGAGAGAGCCACGCAAATTAATTTTAGTGGGTTTGAATAACCTCGCTACCTAGGATATCTTTTTACAGTAATTAAGTGCCCGTTTAGTTCATGATCCAAAAACTTGTTTCAAAAATTAATTTACTCCTAAATAAAATTATATCTTGTATCACATCTAACTTTCACATCTAAAATTGCATTTTAACTTTACTATAAAATTCTATATGGATGTAGTACAAGATGTATATTTTTATAAGTGTAAATTAATTTTAGAAAATAAATTTTTGGATCACGAACTAAACGGGCCCTAAGGGTTGCTGGTTCAGACATGCAACAATGTCATGAGAATGGTTAGCTAGCTAGGTTCTCTTCATGCAAAAAATAAAATGAACAAAAAGAGTAAGTGTTTATTTATTTTTGTTAAATGTAAAAGAACCAGGTTAATTTTTCTTAAATGAGGAAACACCATATTCGTCCGGATTGCTTATCAGATCCATTTTGGATTTTGGTTCATGCTTAAATCATCATCTTATTCACACGGGAAAACCACATTAAAAATACGGTAAATTATACTGAACTCAAGCATTTGGAAATAAACACAAAAACAATACCTTCCTCCAATTTTTGCTCAATCTTCTTCCTAATTCAAATTCTCGACTCACTTGTGACTAAATTGTCGTGTTAACTGTGTGTATGATTTTAGTGTGTGAGGAGAAATAAGATGTACCCCATTAAAAATAATTGAGGGCATTTTGGGTAAAAATTAATAAAATTCTAGACTCCACTTCTAGATTCAAACATGGCCAAATTGATGGATATATAATTCCTTGGAAAAGAAATTTATTATTGAGGGGACAAAAATTGAGTCTAGGCGTTGTTTTTGTGTTTAGTTGCAGAATGCTGATTTTCAAAGCTGATATTTGAAAATAATTTTAGGGTTGATATTTTGTGAAGATGATGTAAGTACCATATAGATCATCTTTTCACCTAAAATCACATCATCTTAAAACTTTTAATCCCATCAATGATCAAACTTTGAATGATTTATTAGCCTTTACAATGAAGAACATGATGAATTTATATGAACATGATCTACATAGTGAGACGATCACCTTTACCTGGGCCGCCCCATATAGACTGTGTCTATAACATGTTAATTTAAAGCATGTCCTTCCATCTTGACTCGTGGATATATATAATTTTATAGTCAGTTTGGAAGGGATTTTACACAAAATCCCTCCCTAATTTTTTTTCCAAACAGAGTATTAAATTAATATAACATTTCCCTCATTTGTTTTTCTTTTAGCCTTTCTTTGAACCCTTTTTAATTAATTGCTGATGATCAAATGAGAAAGGAAGAAGATTAATTTAATTAATTCGATGCCCTCTTTCACCCATATATAATTGAACACTTGCACTGAAAGTCAAGTTCATTTCCCCGACTATTTGTCGTAAGATTCCATAACCAAAATTAATGAATAAGCCATGCACTAATAAATAATTATAACAATGAGATTAATTGATAATATTTATTAATTATGATTAATTTCAAGTTGAAGGTTTTTCCAACCCATCCAATAAAATTTGAAGGTTTTTTTCCTTTTTTTTTTTTTTCTATGATATAGCAAGGAAATTTATTAAAAGATCATATTGACTACCATTATTAACTTGGTAGTCAATATTTTACTACTACTACTAGGAAGTAAATAAAAAGGCACAAACATGTGCATGTGGCGACTAGCTACTATATGATTTAATTTATTAAGGTGCAGCGGCCGGCGCGGCTGGTGGCTGAGGTGGTGGTGGGCGTCGTGCTACGTAGCGCCGTGCACTAACATTTCCTCCGTCAATTACTAGTGTTACCTTTTCTTCTTCATTCAGAATGCTTGTGATGGTTGATTCCGATCGTAGAACCACTCGAGCGAATACTGGGCGAAAGTTTGGAGCGACTTCGTCCATGTATACAGCCTCTATGGAATCGGGACCGTAAGTTCTGCTCATGAAATTCATAAATAAAATAAATTAATCAGCATAAGAAGAAGATTAATTAATTAGAATATAGATATTAATAGGAAATATATTATTACGAGGACGTCGCTAATTAAATTTATTTTATCAAGACGTTGTCAAGATTTTTGTGAGCCAACATAGATATGATCTGAACACTCGTTTTTATCGTGCGTATGCCACTAAATAAATCATTCTCATATAAAATCATCACAATCTAAGACTTCTAACCCAATAAATTATGAATTTAAAATTAAATAATATTTATGGACAGTCCCTAAGTAACTAGAGTGTGAGCGAGAGCGCGAACGAGAGAGGGAGCGAATCGTCGGAGTGGCTGATTAAAAAGTGTTCTTAGTTCCAAAATGCCTTCAGAACGGAAACGTCAAAGCATAGTTTGAAGCGAGAGCGCAAGGTTTCGGAGCGGGAGCGTCACCCCTATACCAATAAAGTTCCGGTTACTAAAGACGCTCCCATACAATTAAACAATATTTAAGAAGGGTTAAAAACTTTGGAATAATGTGATATAATGTGATATTTGATCTAAGTGATGAGGACAACATCATTATCGAAAATCAATTCTTAAATAATCTTGATCATATAGACTAAATAAAAAAAATCTTAGCATCATCTTGGCAAAATAAGCTTGACGCACAAATGATCGCGTATACTGATAGGATAAATAAACATACTCGATAAAGAAATCTCGGATTCGGTTTTCAGTATAAATTGGTCCGCCACGGGGAAATGTGAGGAGAAGTGTTCGCTCAATTCTGGGGACAACCGCCGCCGCCATGCTGAATTATGATAGAGGTGATTTAGGAGTAGTAGCACTAGAAACAGATGATGAGAACAGTATAGAAACAGATGATGAGAACCAGTACTTGCCTGAGAGTTTGAGACCATTCTTTTTATAGGGTAACTGGTGGCCGTTCAGTGGTGGCTTTTGGTGGCGATACGCCCGTAACAGAGAGGTGCAACACTGCAATTCTCTCCACTCTTAATTCCTTGGATGCCCATCGATCATCCGGGTTAACAGAGAATTCCTGCTGGACACACCGGTTGAGATTTTTTGAAAATTTCAGTTTTTCTGTTTGTATGGGAAAGGCACCCTTTGGCGGGAAAGGTTGAGTTTTTGTGCTTGTTTGTTGATGTTAGTTTGTCGATATTTAGTAAGACTCTAAATAAGAGTCCTACAAGGTTTTGGAAACTTCTTTTCTCTTGTTTTGGGGAACTGCTATTTTTAGGTGGGTTTCCTTTTTTATATGTAGTTAGGATTCCCTTTCTTTTTAGGATTGGGATACCTATTGGAGGCTATAAATATAGGAGTAGGGCCTTAGCTTAAAGTATTCAGAAAACAACATTGAGAGTGTGAGATCTCTTGAAAGGGTTGTGAGTCTGAGAGCAAGAGAGAAGAAGGGCCGGCAGCCCTTTAGGGCTGCCATATGGCATTCAACCATTGAGAGAGGGTTGTGAGTTAGGTCTTGACAACATTGAGGTTTCTCTTGTAAGGGGTTGTGAGGTTTTCTCTTGTGGAGCGAG